>JAASAO010000262.1:0-53331 GCA_017311375.1 Mytilus coruscus | reverse complement strand
TGCACTTACAAATTGTTGGTCAAAGGCTTGCTAACAGATAACCTAACCATACAAATTTTGAAGACTTTTAACTGACACATCTGATGTATTACGTTGTCAATTTGACATCCACATCTATCTCTGTTATATTAGTTTATCTACAACCCAGAAAACAGCTTGATAGAGCCATTTCAAATTTGCACTGTTTATTCTACAGGACACATGATATTGAAATTTTGTCCCACTTGTGTTTCTATTGACAATTCTAGTGAAATTAAGTGATAGTCATTAACAATGAAATAGTGAATCAGTTGTGTATGGATACAAGCACTACAAAAGTCAAACAGTAAACTTCTGATTTACAAGACCAGTACTTCCTGTTTGCATTTGCTTTGAATTTTTACCCTTCAATTTTGAGACGTATTATGTATAAAATGTCTGGTGTCCGTTCGTCCGTCCGTCTGTCTGTCCGTAAACATGTCGCACTGTAACTTGACTTATCCAGATTTCATGAAACTTAACATAGTTGTTTCTTATGATGGTCAAATGATCTGTATACTTTTGGTGAAAATAAGATTAAAACTTTTGAGTTACGGGACTTAGTAACTAAAACAGGTGTGTTTTTTCACATGTCACTGTATCTCAAACAATTGATGATTATTGCTTAAAACTTTACACACTTCTTAGTTATATTAATCTTAAGATCTGTATACTTTTGGTGATGATTCAAAATTTTATTTTAGAGATATTGAGTATTTTGTTAAAAGGAGGGTTTTCATGTCACGCTATATCTCAAACAGTTTATGATTATTGCTTAAAACTTTACACTCTTCTTATTAATATTAATCTTAAGATCTGTATACTTTTCGTTTTGATTCAAAATTTTATTTTTGAATTTGATTTTTGTTTAAAGAGGTTCACATGTCGCACTGTATCTCAAAACGATTTATGATTATTGCTCAAAATTTTACACTTCTTAGTTATATTAATCTAAAGATCTGTATACTTCTTTTGGTTTTGATTCAAAATTTTATTTTAGAGATATTGAGTTTTTGTGAAAAAGGGGTTTTCGCATGTCAGGCCGTATGTCAGAAACTATTTATGACTATTGCATAAATTCACACACAAGACGACGGGCGTATCATGCGCTCATGGCGCAGCTGTTTATTCAACACGTTGAAAGAAACAAATATTTTCGACACACTTTTCTGAAAAGAAACTACTGACGAGAATGACTTCATATTTGGTCAGCAGCTGGACAGTGATGAGTTGTAGTGTTTGAGCTCTTTTGGATCTGTCAGACATCTACTTCCTTAGACTCACTTGGCATAAACTGCCAGTGTGAGCTTGCCATCACTTCATCTGTCGTCAACCGTTAAGTTTACATAGATCAACTACTCTGAAACTACTGGGCCATTTAACCAATCTTGGCCACAATCACAATCATCAATGGGTTATCTTGTTTAAAATGTCTGATGACCCTCCTGCCAACAAACATGGCAGACATGGCTAAATAGAACATATGGTAAAATGCAAGTTTTGTCTATTATTTTGAAAACTTATAGATAGAAAATTTGACAGTGCAAAATGTTCAAAATGACAGATGACTCAGGAGTTATAGCCGTAAAAACAGTTTTCCATTTTTCCAGTTTTCCTTTTTCTTTAAAATTATATTAGATTGACAGAAACTTTAAATAGCAAAAGTGATCACACAGATCTACAAAAAGTCAACATGATCGAAATTGTCAGTCAAGACTTTATTAAAGATATTGCCCTTAGACCATTTCCAATTCTTTGGTATGCCTATTATCTTGAAAACATAGTAGATAGATACATGTAGAAACTTTACTTGAATGATCAAAGACAAGATCTAAAGTAGGTTAAATGGCTGAAATCTTCAGTCAACTCGTTATTAGAGTTATTAAAATGATCAGCAGGATAAGATCTATGAATACGTCAACATGATTGAAATTGTCAGTTAACTCTTAATCCTTGTTAATAGAGTTAACCATTTAAATGATGATTTTTACCTAAAAGTGACCATTGTTGAAGATGCAAAAGAGAGACCCTTAGTTTCTGATACTTTGAATTACCAGTGGGGGTATGCTTAGCACAACTGATGAGAGCATTCTTGTTTAATTACAATTACAGCTGGATTTCAATGGTATGATAAATCTACACCACAGTTCATAAACTGGGACCAAGGACAACCATCAGGGAAAACTCAGAGAGGGAACCAGGAGAACTGTGTGGAGATCAGATCATGGAATGGGAAGTGGAATGATTTAGATTGTTCAGAGACACGTGGATACATTTGTGAAAAAATGCAAGGTATATTGATTCATGAAATGTTTTTATATTTGTGCAGCAAATGTTTTTGTAGGAGTTGGAAACACATGATTCTAGAAAAGAAAGGGATACAGCTGCAGAATGTAAACAATGAAAGTGCATGTATTGAAATAAGTGTGTACACAGTATTGTGCCTGCCTTTTATCACAGAATTGATATAAGCTATAGAATAAAATAGATGAAAACAAAAACAAAAAAGGCTAAAGCATGATTTTTGTAGATTGAGTATTATGGTACATATCTAATTCATGCTTATACCTTTGTATTAGATATAATGTGCAAGAAAAAACATGAACCAACTTTCAAGCGATAAATGAATGGAATTTTTGACAAATTATGTCTGAAGTAACTAGTAAGAGACACAATGGACACCCATTTTTATGCCCATCTGCAGCGGAGGGGGTCATTTACCCTTGTCCATCCGTATGTATGTCTGGAAATTGATTTCCGTTCTTTGATTTTAATAAAATATATCTGGACAGATCATATGAAATGATGAGAGTTGTTAATGAACAAAATTTTAATTTATAAAAATCAGAAAAATTAAAAATAAAATAAACAACAATTAAAAACGTGGTAATTGTCTTTTATGGAATAAAAGTTCATAAAAAAATACCTGGCTTATATATTGTACACCAGAAGCACCTTTTATCTACATAATATTCATCAGTGTTGCTTTTAAAAATAAAAAAATTTGAAAATTGTTGAAAAATCACTGGAATCCAAAATTTTATAAGCTTACCCAATCTATGCCTGAGGGTAGAAAACTTGAGTGTTTTGAATAAAGTTCAACATTTTACAAACATGCTGTAAATTTTACAGGTAATGACCATATTAATGATGGACAGATGATACAGTTGAAATTACTTTTGTTTTTTCAGTGGTAGACACAGCAGACAATACCACACCAGGACCACAGAAATCAACAATAGCAACGCCTACAAAAACACCAATAATAGTTCCCCCTACTATTACACCACCATTACCAGGGAAACATACAGCAGGAACACCTATAAGACCAACAGGAACAACACCTGCACCGCTAAGTAGACAAACTCCGAAAACAGCTTCTCCAATGCCAACTGTTCCTCACATATCTCCATACACAGGCACACCTCAGTCTGTGCATCAAGGTATGGGAGTTAATTTTTAATGCCAGGCTTATGTTATTTAAGGGGAAGTGATGCAATTTTTTTTTCTGGACTTTTTGTCTGTTAAATAATTCATTCGTCCTGTAATAGGTTTCATTTTTATTTTAAGATAGCTAGTTTATTATGAAATTGTGAAAACTTGAATCTTAGAAGACATATTAATTATGACTGGGACTTTTAAAACTAGATACCAAATTCAGAATTATCAAAGATTTTGTGGTTCACTGAACATTGAAAGTTGATAGTGTTAGTGGAGCAGGGTGTCTGTTAGACATATTCCTGTTTTCATTGTTTCAAAAATCTTTAACTTTACAGCTGAAATCAATCAAGCTTCTTGCGACTAATCATTTTTTTTCTATTTAAATCTTATTTAGCCAATTGAAAAAAGGGATTTATGTTTTTATGTTTTAAGTCATCTTAAGGGCTTGGATAAAAGAGCTTGATTCAGATTATCTAAATACACGAGTTTTGAATGAGTATTTTTGGTCTAATTTGTGAACTTGTACAGAAAGAGGTCACAGACATGTACATTGAGATTGACCAAATCAGACTTTTCCATAAGTTGAATTTTTATGCCCTCCATGTCACTGGAGGGGGCGTTAAGTGTTACCCTTGTCCGTTCATCTGTCCGTCTGTACGTACTTCCCAAAATTAGTGAAACTTATACAAAATGCTTATTACCACAAAACTCAGATCAAGCTGGAATTTGGGTGGCATCACTTTTACCATTCTTGAGTTTTATGCAAGTGGCGGCATCATCTGTGTCCCATGGACATTTTCTCCATTTATTTTAGAATTAAAGTAGATTTGTCTACCTATCCCAATCAACAATTGCATGGTACATATGATTTTAATCACAGATTGACCAACAACATTATTATAGTTTAACTCTTAACTACAAACAGTTTCTTGCACTAACCAGTTTAAATTGATTTGCCTTTGTAGGGGCTCCAAGCAAGAATGGACTAAGTTCAGGTGCAATAATAGGAATAATCATTGGTATTATTGTGGCACTAGCGCTACCTACAGTTGGACTTGTTTTATGGAAAAGGCGACAGCCACATACCAACCAGAATGGAACCCCTGGTGGTTTTGAAAATTCTACATATCAACTGGACACAAAACACGAGACAGAAACCAGTGATCAAAATAGTGGTGAAACAGACTCTTAATGATATTTAGAGATTATTGATTGTTATTTTGTTACTAAGGAACAGTGTTAAATTAAGGTCACTGCTGTTCATAAGGCTGGAAGGTTATTGAACCATTCAAATGTGAATATTTATGTACTAAGTATGTGGTTTTGGGGTTTTCTCATATGAAACAGATTTCAACTTTATTGGCACAATATGTATATACATGTAGATATAAACAAATGTGTAGATAATAGAGTATATGTATACATGTAGATAAAAAATATGGAAATATATATTTCACCAGAAACAGACTGTAGAGAGCAAACTACATCAATACTTTCATTAGCTTAATATCTTGAACAGTCTTTAACCACTTTAATTTATTTTATTTATTTGTTTGAACTTTTATTTATTTCAAGCATTTTCATTTTGTAAGATGTAAGAGTGTCATTTCAGGCTTAAAATCATATAAATTTTATCATTCATCTCATTTACTACATTCACTTGGAAGAAAAGAGTGAAGACGATTACAATCAATGGACATTCTGCATACTTTATTGTTATTTCTGGAGAACCACTTAACAGATTAAATAAAAAACAAGTTCTTTCTGTAAATATCTGATTTAGTCTTAGTAGTAAACTATTCATTGTTTATAACTGTTGGTATCCTTATTGGGCGGGGAGGTTATCTGAATAGCCACTGAAACTCCTGAAAACTCATATTGCAGGTAGGTTCCTTGTAAGTATTGTAGTCTTGCCAATTTAAAAGGCAATCCACAGAACCTTTTGATCCAAATACTGTTTAAAGTTTTTACATAACCCTTTACCCCTATTTTATAATCACTGTTCTTTAAAGTGAAAGGAACAAGAGTGTCCTGAATAAAAGAGATTAGTTCACTGGAATTGATCTTTGATTACCATAACGTATGTTTTTGATGTTACATATGCAGGAGTAGTAAAAAAATTAAGTCAGTTTACTGTGAACACTTAAGAAGTCAGTTCCATAAATATTAACTTATAGACAAATCAGATTTTCTGTACAATAATATTTTTAAAGCATATTTGGCAAAATCAGATGTCTCTTTTTTATGCCAACTGTTGACAAGACCTACCATATGATATATTGAGGAACTGGCCAGTGTTTTGTATATTTACGTATATCTCATATGGTTAGCCTTTGAATATGGAGCATTTATATGTTTTTTGCTGTAGTAGGGATTGTTTCGATCCTAAGAACACATGTTACTGAGATTTCCTGTATGTACTACACTACACACACAATTTACAAGATGTGTATTTGTAATGCATGTACTTCATTGTATTTTCTTGCATTTTTGATATTTTTCACTGCGACAAATGCATTAAAGTTGTCTGTTTTTATTTTTTTTTTCGTAATGAAAACTGATTATGTAATAGCAAGAAAGATGAACAAGATACTCCAATGATTATCGACAATCAAATTGTATTTATCATTGTTTCATTCTTTGACATCTGTGTAATATTGTTTACAACTACTAAGTAGATAATAAAATTAATGAAATAATGCTTTTTTTTTAATTACTGAATTTATTTGTATGGTCCAAAGCATGGAGGATATCAATATTGTGCCTGCATCAACACTAGCTATAAATCCTTAGCTATTTTTGGGTGGTTGACTCAACATTATTGTCCAATTTAAGTTATTTTGCACATTTTCATGATTCATATAAGTAAAAAAAAAATAGAAAAATGGATAGTATCCCACCATTAGTATGTGTATTATTTATGAATTATTGCACGTTTACAAGGATTTTAAATAATAAGGGATCTACTATCATGAGAAGAAGATGTATCTTGGAGACTTACAGTTTTACAACAAACATAGCACATAAGTGACTTACATTTAAAATTTAAAATTTTCATCTTAAGTTGCAAAGTTTGTATTGACTTGCCTTTTTTTAAGTACATACTTCTGAATTGAGCTTTGTTTAAGGTTTGACACCACCTGAAGTACCTGGTCCTATTTATTGTAAAGGAAACCAATTCTAAGTGAACATTCTTTTGACAAATTTTAACATTGGTTCTCTTCAATGTTTTACAGTCAAATGAGCTAGCTGACCCCTGAAGAAGACCCCTAATAGAAAGAAAATTTACATTGAATTTTTTGCTCTGTTATATACCCATTTTTAATTAAAATGTAGATATCAATAACAAAAACATGTGGGATATACATCAATGAGATAACATTCTTAAAATATGAATTTGGAAAATATCTAGAGAACAACTTGCAGTTTTCGACAATAACAGAATGCAGAAAAAGGCAATCTATGATTCTGTTTCACGAATTTTCTTTGCCTTCAGAAGCTGTATGCTACAATTTTGAAATTAGGAGATTAACGGGAAAAAAAAGCCACATACTAAAGGAGAAGTTATGTTCAGAGTCATTATTTGTCCATGAAATTAGTAATGTTAATTTTATTGGTAAATGAACAGGTAAATAGAATCTTTCCATTGCAGTGTAGAATGGTTATTTGTGATGTCACTATGATGTCATATAAAAACATTAGAAAATTTTCATATTTAACCAATAATGACCATTTAACACCTATTTGTTTTGACAAAACAAGATATGACCCAAGGCATTACCAAAGAAAGTATTTTACACATAATACATTAGAAAAATATATTTTTTGGCTCAAATCTGAATACGAGTGAAAATATCTGTATAGAAGTCTGAAGCCCTGATACAAATATTTCAGATGAAAGACTCCATCATGCTGCCTTTGGTAGTACATATTCGATGATACATTTCATTAGGTGATGTCAGAATCAAGAAAGGATAGATTAAGTTATCTTAATCCTGTAAATAATCATAATTGTGATTTTGTTGAAAGTCAATTTGCTGAATGCAATTCTCCCTTCATAACTAGACTATTTTGTAAAACATGATAGGCTTTTTATACAAAGACTCGTATTAAAAGCTCAGTTAAACACTGACAATTTTTCCCAATACCCAGTCACATATTTGCTAAAGCAAAATGCCTAGTAAAAGTAATCTGACCTAATTTAAATAGTTGGATGAAATTTAAACCTGAAATACGCCTGTGTTTAAGTCTTTTTTGTGGGATAATTTATTTTAAAAGAATTCACAGATATATTCTATAGAAACATCACGATAAAATCAACGCTTCTTGGTTCAGTTTCTTTTTTTTATGAAAAATGCAGAAAAATCTCGTTAGCGAGAGCAAAACGATCCAATAGAAACAGAAGAAAAAGTAAAATCAGATATACCACTCTGTTTTTGTCTTGCCTCGACGATAATTTAATGTAAGTTACTTTAAAAAAAAACTATTACGTCATGTACACGTACATCTTACAAAAAAGAAAGATGAGAGAAAATACACTACAGAATTTTGTTTGATAAGTGCACAGGCAGTACAAAGCAAGGTTCACAACATTTTAGGCCTGTTGTTTTGGCTTCGACGTCGGTGGTGTCCGCGGCACCTACAATTTGTTAGACTTGGTGATAAGGTCAGCATAAGGAAACTACTAATGGTATTTCAATGAAATATTGTATACATAAATGTAGCATTGGGTCATTTCATGTCCAAGGAGGTTATTGGGCCCTACCAGCTCGGTCATAATCTTGACTTGATTGAGGGGACACACTAATGGTAAATTAATGATATTTGATGTGAAGTATCAGCACATCTCATATCCATTGAGATTATTGTGGCCAGCCCGCTAAGTCATGGTCTAATGACTTTGAATCTTAAGCAGTATACATTAAGCATCCAGAGATTTGTTTTCATTTTTAAGGCAGTGCCTTTTATGGTATCACGCATTAGCCATTTATATTTCGTTTCTACATGTAGTGTAAAAAAAGTCATCATAGAAATCCCGAACAATTAGATTCTTCTATTTGTGATAAAAAGTTGTGTTTTTTTTTGTGTAATTTATTAAAACTTGGCAGTAAAGAAGCAAACGGTGTTTTAGTTAATTTTTAAAAAATTTTCCATAAAGTTACATTTTGCATTATGAGCAGTCAACCGCTTGGTAGCCGGAATTACTTAAGAATTCGTGTGAAAAAGTTTCAGGTTTATTTCGAGTGGTATTTCAATCTAAAGTTGTTTTTAAGATCATTTCAGTCGTTGATAAATATTGAAAAGTCGACTGATCAATGGCTAGTCGCTACATGTCAATAGTAACTCAGCTTTCATGGGAATCCGCCAATTATTTTTTTTCTATTTCTCATCAGACTATTTAGTACATCAAATTGCTGAAATCCGCCCAAACTATCAATATCCATCTGGAATTTATCAAAAAACCCACATAATAGTGCAAATCCAATGACAAACTGGTGATTTGGGGTTGTTTTTACGCATAACAATGAGTAAGAGATCATTTTCGATCGTTACCTGAACTGTTCTGCATATATCGATGTACTCGTTACCAAGAACTTTAATGTATTATTTAAAACTCGAGATGTGAATAACCACTAAAAGTGGAAACCAAAGTTGACCCTAAATGTTCACTTAAGAGTAGAAATCAAAATCAATTTGTTTCTAGAAAAAGTCAATCCTAAGAAGCTCTAGCTGGTAAAATTTTAATTTAAAATATATTACTGCAATAGTTACTAATGAAATTATAATGATTTTTTGGATATTCAATGTACATGTAGCACTACCATTTTCATGCCATAATAATTGAAAAATGGCTAAATATCTGATGTTGTTATCCTTTTCTTAAAAATAAAATTTAAAGTTTGTGATAAGTTCAGTTTGTATAGAATCGCTAATGGTAGTAAGTCAATGCTATTTTGTATGTATTTGTTTAAGTCTTATAACGTTTTGTTTCCATATCATGGAGATTATGTGTCCACACTCCTTCAGTCATGGTTCATTGGATTTGGAATTTTGCATAGTTTACAAGTTAACGTTAGTGATTAGGTCAATTAAAGGGGAATTACTTTTGATAAGTCAATGATATTTGGTATGCAATTTAATCAGTGTTCCAACTTTCTATATTACTCTGCTCAGCGCTTTATAAACTTGCATATCACGGCTTTGTGACGTCAAATACGTTCTCGCCCTAATAATGTTGACCCGGACATATCGCCGACGTCATAAGGAATGCATCTACATTTATAAGTTTGACCCGAACTTATCAAGTCATCTTCCGGTTTGCTGGTGAATCAGAGAAAAGCTTTTGTTTCTATCATGCAAAATACACAAATACAACAATCCAATAAATCGATTATCAGATTTCCACCATACATGTATTTATATTGTAAAATAACAGCTGCAAGTCACAATATGAAGCTGTTTGCCAAGGTTTGGGTAATTATTAAACATGTTAAATTGAGAAAATTATTGAACCAATGCATGCATATATATTAAACTGTCCTCTGCGCACGTTTTCAACATTTACTACGTTCGAATCCATACAGTAAAATCGACAAAAAATATGTCGTCATGTGATTGTTGAACGAAAATTTTTCTTGCAATTTAGCTTAGTTAAAACACGGGTTTTGGGGTCGAAGTTTACCGATCGTTGTCTATTGATAAACAATCATCACAGAATCATGGAACACGTGGAAAGTATAAAGTGAGACTATAGATAGATACATATTTGTTCTTTTGTTTTTAATCCGTACCCATTTGTTAATCTAACTTTGTCATGACAGATCTTAAATTATTTGGTGTATTAAGTTTCTTTATTGCGTAAACCACTGAGCTCCTGGTCAGCTGTTCTCATAACTGTGTAAACTAAACTTTCTATGATGTCTTATATAACAGCTACGGTGTATGGGTTGTAAGTGTTTCTTTGTGATGTTAAAGTTGCGTTGCAAAAACAAATCGGTTGTTGTACTAATTAATTAGATTACAAGACAGTAAGTGAGTATAAAATTATTTATAATTGATACTGAATGTCAGCTATCTAAATGTTTTCAACTCAAAATTATTATTGAAAAATTCAATATGGTTTTGTGCATATTTATATCTAAAGCTTAGATTTCATAAACTTTTAAGGAGCCTGAAAACTTCAATTCTTTTTGGCAATCTACTTTAAGATCATTATTGCTTAAAACATGTATACTATTTTATCATAAGTGTAAATATATAATTGAACCTTACTTTTATTGACGAGTGTTAATAATTTGTACTTTATAGTGCACATTATAGTAATACCATGGACACTAGAGTTTAAGATTATTAGAACACAAGTTTATTGCTTAATTATGATTAATCTGTCAGAGAAAAGGATTTCATAACCAGTTAAAAATTCAATATCTTAGCCAATTTCTTACTTAAACACTTTCCCAATTAACTTCAAGTTTCAAAATCAAAATTTGTTCAAGTAATATCTTTGCATATAAATTGATACATTGTATGTGTCTGAATGTTTGAAAGAGATTCTTAATTTTGAAAAGTTATATGAAACTTTATTATTTTGTAGTGCCTGAGCTTTTGTATTTTCTCTAAAATGATCTTGCCATGTTTGTTTAAAATAAAATATTATTGGTATTAAATTGCTTTGTTGTTTGCATTTACGATTTCTTTCACTTAAACATAGAAGCAGCAAGAAACATGACATTGTATGACATATATAATTGAGGAATTAGTTTCTTTAGTATCGACTAATTTGAGTTAAAAAAAAATTCAATATTGGAAATCAATGATTTTTTTCATTCAAAACTGCTTCAATATAAAAATCAGAAGATGTGGTATGAATGTCAATGACACAACTCCCTTTCAAGACACAATGTGGTACAATTAAGCAAAATTTTACAGGTTACATTTTTTCTTTCAATACAAGCCATCTCAGTGATCAGTAGGCTATACAGTGCCCCAAATGACTAGTATAAAACTATCCAGCACGAGAGAAAAGGATAGGTCAATATAAGAAACCTACAAGGCAACTTCAGTTCCATTTCAATATTTAGATTATTCTAATGGATTTGTCAAATGTCAGAGGAATATCTGTTTTAAATGTGGTAGGAATACCAATGACACAACTCTCCATCAAGACACAGTGTAGTCAAAGTAAGCAATTATAGGTTATAATACAGCAATCAACACAATGGCTTGGCTCACATTGAACTGCATCCTACTAGGGGCCCCAAGACACTGTTATAAAACAATTCAAACAGGAAAAATCAAATCTAATTTAACCTCAAACCAGAAACAAAAAGCAAATATGAACTGCACCAAAAAAAAAAACCCACTAAACAACATGCTTCTGACTTGGGACATGTGCTTATGAATACACCTGTTTTAAAAGAATTTACATATATACCATAAGACAGTAGTGTAACTTTACCATGTAAAAGACACCCTTTAAAAGTTAATGAAAAAACGTGTTCAAATAAAAAAAGGAACACCTTACAACAGTTCATAAATGTGGCCTTTAAACAAACTAATGTTTAGAAATGGGTATTCAGTGATAATTTCAGGTTTGATTATATTAGTTGTTTTGTTGTTTTCAATTTAGTTTGTTTATTTATAAGTACAAGGTGTAAGCTGTTTTGTCTAGGCTGTATATAGCTTTCTTAATGAATTGGTTTTGGTCATCAAGGTGAAGAGAATACAGTGCAATTTAAATTATATATAATTACAATTAAACTTGCAGGCCTTTTTCATGACCCACAATTTAGAATATAAGAAAACATCAAAATAAAAAGGGACATTCAAAAATATCTTCAAATCGAGTTAAAGGTTTTAAAAAGTTTTTGTTTTTAACAAAAGAGGTTTGTCATCTAAAACTTTTAAGAGCACAAAGCACACAACTTAAAATTGCCAATCACATTTGTATTTGAACATAAGCCTAGAAACTAACTCTTATCTAAAAAAAACCAATTATCTAATATTTAATGCCAAACAAGCATTTGGGTTTACGATTGCATTTCTTTTTAAAGAAAGCAACTTGTTTCTGAATCGTTTAATACTATTTGCTTTCCACGTTTGTTTAACTTTTCTTTCATCACGCACGTGCGATTAACGTAATTTTAACGAAAGATGGCATGGTTAAGTTCACTGCATACGTAAAAGATGTCGACAATAAATCAAATGCAGTACATTCATGAAGAGTTTGATAAAATATAAGATTGCCTTTTATAAGAAAGAAGTACCCGGTTTTTTTTTAAAGTGAACCTTAGTCATTAAAGAAAATAAAACATTTTCAATTTTTTTTAATTGAATTTGATGTATCATATGACGTTAAAGGTAATCAATTTAACACAGTGGTAAACTATTTAGATATTGCTTCTATCGATACTATCATTGATTCTGATTTAGAAAAAAAAAATAAACATTACTGAAATAGATATTGCTATAAATGTACAGTTATGAGAACTCATGATCCTACATCCAATCTATGCTGTTTGCTTTTATTTCGGCATTGCACAAGGTCATGCGTTTCTAAGACTATTTATAACGTCTTTACACTTAGTCTGTAATTGCACATGCAGCAATGCCAACCAGTGAAACACGCAATATTCCACATCGATTCTAGGTGTCTTGTAAATCCAGTTTTGAAGCTCAATATGACTCTTGATAGCTGCTCTTATCTATAATGTGTGTTGATAATCGTCAATGGGTAACTGGGTACAACTTAAACAGCTTACACAGTTTTCGGTCTTACTGAAACACATCTTGGGTCACTGAAATGATAACAATGAAATAGAAAATAGAACACAAAAAAGCAAACCCGCCATACATTTGAACGGTATAAACGTTACTGCACAATGTTGTGAATGCAAAAAAATGAAAGCAAAACTTTATAAATTCCATGCGTCCGAAGTTCTTTTCTGGATTTGTCTTCATCAGGAACGCTCAAAGCCGAATATTTGAAAACCAAGCATGTATAAGAACCGAAATGCTAGAAGAGCTATATATATATGACAATAAACTGCTTCGCTGAGTGCAGCTGGATACGCCCGCAGAGGTCCAACCCTGAACAGTTGGGGCAAAAATGGACACAATATTCAAGCTTGATACAGGTCTGAATTTGGATTGTAATTTAATATTTGACATATTATAGGTTTCTGAATAAATGTAGTCAAAGAACTTGAAATTGGTTATATGAATTGAATTTATATTCAATTAAAGATTTCTTGCTGTTGTGCAATACTTAGTAAATCTGTTGTCAGACTATAAACAAATAAAGTTCAATTTCTTCTCAATGCCATATTTGAAATTCATGAAAATCAATAGGGAGATTACATCAATAGCTATAAATAATTCACTAAAGTTTCATGAGAACTGCTGAAAGCATTTTTGAATTATTGTCCAAAACTGGAAAATCCTCCTTTTAATGAATAAAACCCATAACTCAGAAATGTAAAATCTAAAATTTATAAAATTCTAAACGAGCTTACATTAACAGATATAAACAATTCACGAAAGTTTCATGATAACTGCTGTAAGCATCTTCTAGATATTGTCCGAAAACTGGAAAATCCCCTTTTTATGAATAAAACCCTGCAACTCGGAAACGTAAAATCTAAAATTTATAAAAATTGAAAGGGAACTCATGTCAATAGATATAAATAATTCACCAAAATTCCTTGCAAGTTGATGAAAGCATTCTTGAGTTATTGTCAGAAAACTGGAAAATCCCCCCTTTTTTAATGAATAAAACTCGGAAACGGTAAATCTGAAACTTATAAAAACGAAAGGGAGCTCACGTCAATCGATATAAACAATTCACCAAAGTTTCATGCATATTGGTTAAAGCTTTTTTGAGTTAATGTCCGACATGTTGACGACGGACGAACGAACAGACGGTCAACGGTATACCATAATACGTCCCGTAAACGGGCGTATAAAAAGGACATAAAATTATAGCCAATTTATTAGGTCAACTATTCATGAGCGAGTTGAAACCTAAGTTTCTTTATAATTTATAAATTTATAAACTGCCAATATTAGAAAGGTCTTTTATAAATCATGTCAGTGCCGAGGGACTGACGGCTACTGAGCTGATGATACTCTCGGGAATTGATAGTCCACCAGCAGTGGTATCGCCCAAGTGATGTAAAAATGAAAACACAACTTAAACTTCATGCATCCGAAGCGCTACGCCAATGGTGAAATGTTATCAGTCCAGATAGCTGATAAACTACTAAGTAACTATCAGTTTCATATCAGAAAGTATTAATCCGTTTCATATATCTTTCTGTATATTTTGACCATTAGCACGAAATAATATTTTAACATGTTGTTAGCTTCAACTATAAGTAATATGAGGAATTATGAAGAGAAGTACAAAATGTCATTTCTTAAAAAACAGACTGAAAAAAAAAAATTCAAATTGATCAAAACTTTTAGCATTGTAAAAAAGGGGAACCAGTCATAATTGAAGGATTGAGTCGATTTGAATCACACATAGCGTAAAATTAAATCTTTTAACATTGATGTAATAGCTAATCAAATATGACTTGATTAACAAAAACAAATTTCATCTTGTACTTTGAATCGGTTTTCATCAAATCACGGGAGGAGTGATGTTTAAGTTAAGGTCAATTGAAACCTGAGCTTTCTTATATAATCACCAAAGTCAGTTTTAAAGTTTAAAAGATAAGATGTACGGCTATTTATTTATCTAGCGAGTTCAACTTAATGGATTTAATCATCCTTGGTTCATAATATTTTTGGTAAGAACATTCCCGAATAGACACTATTACCAAAGTAATTCACTACTGTTTATAAAGAACACACATTACCTAATTTGCTTTAGATCCTCTTGTTTTCGTGGTCCAATATCGCTGCGGATTCGTAGATCACTTCGAACCCCTTGCATAGTCATTCCTTTGCCTAAGAAATACATGTATAGTTATCATTAAGATTTTTAGTTTTGTGCCTTGGGGATATGTCTTTCATTTTGTTTCTGGAATATCAAGTGCCTATAATATTTTGATTAACTACGAATAGGCAACCGATCTTGAGCCATTATTTACAAACCAACTCTTACGTATATAAATCTACTCAACTTTGATCCAATAAGAAGTCTTAATGATAACACCGACAGTATCTACGACCAATGAGCTGATAGTATACTGATGTATTGTTATAGTAATGCAACTACTTTAACAAGCAATTTTACGGAATGGTAAAAGTTATAAGCGCCAGTCCTAAACGTACCTGTAGGTTTTCATGCCGTCAGGATTATTGGTGAATGTAATCAATCGAGTGTTCAGATGTTAGACAAGGATTCAAGAGGTAGTATGCACTACCTTATATGTTGATAGAAAATGAGAATTTGAATCGAAATGATACCAAAATCTTCCCATGCTGTTTGAAATTGACAACAACTTTTACTGTTAGTACTTTCATGTTGGATTTAAAGCAACCCAGTTCTTAAACTTTTTCAGGTTTAATATGTTTAATAACGTCCTCATTTGTTTTTCGGCTGCATTTTTGTTTTGCCTCGACGATACTTTAATGTAAGACACTTTCAAAAAACATACAAGTAATGCAAGTTTTTCTACTGTTACACCATGTACATCTAACAAAAAAAGAAAGATGAGAGAAAATACACTACAGAATTTTGTTTAATAAGTGCACAGGCAGTAAAAAGCGAGACTTATACTGATGTAGGCCTGCCGTTTTTGTGCTTCGGCGTTGGCAGTGTCAGAGGCGCTAACAATTTATTAGTTGGTGATAAGGTCAGCCCAACGAGGTCAAAATTCTTAATTCGTAAATTGTCAATTTGTAACTTGTAATGTAACTGTGTAATTTCAAATTCTCAATTCGTAAATTGTCAAATTGTAACTTTTAACTGTGTAATTTCAAAATTCTCAATTCGTTCATTGTCAATTTGCCACTTGTAACTGTGTAATTTCAAAATTCGTATATTGGAAATCTGTATTTGCAACCTGAAATTCAACATTTGTAACTTTGCGATTCTTTATTTGCGACTTTGTAATTCGTTAAATCTAACATTCGTATACTATTTCTTATTTTGTCATTCTTCATTTATAACCACGTCACTTAAATATTTGCCACAGACACGCTGAAATTCGTTTATTGATGTTTTGTAGCTTGAAACATGTCGATTCATTAAATGTCGATTTGTTAAATGTCATCGTTGTATTATTCTAACGATCATTATAACGACAGATGACGATCGGTTTTCTTCTTCTGTGTATAAGCCTCCTGTAAGAAGGAGCACTTCCATACCTTAGTAATTTAAACCAATTATGTACAGCACATACATATAAACATGGTGTGTCACTTCCTTTATTAAGATATATACAGTTGTGTCGCTGGAATGGGTCCCCTTTTCAACTTGGCAAATATATGACTGTCACTTGGTCGGAAATTTCAGACTTAATATATGACATGGTAAAAATTCAGACTAAATACAAAAATATAAGACTGAGCCGGAAAATTTAGACTAATATTGTTCTGGGCCGGAAATTTTGGACTAAATATATGATGGGAGAAATGGGTTGACACCCATTATTCCTTAATATTATAATCTCAATGTTAAAATTTTGGAAAAGAATTAAACTATCTTATGATATTTTAATACAAAAAGCAAATAGATAACATTTTTTAGTTATTTTGCTCATGAGTAATGAAGATAAAATGTTTTATATCATGTTTATACTGTATTGAATATGCAATATTTTTTATATATAAAAGTCTAAAGGAATCTGACCAACCAGAAAACGTAATGAAAACTGGATCGTCGAGACATAACATACACTAGTAGTATAATGGTGTGATGTCCTGGTGTCCCCTCTGGATATTTTGTCAATGACCATGATCGTAAAACATTGAAACTGTTTCTTTTTTTATTACACACCTATACCAAATTTTAACCAAAGTGACAAACGCCCCTCCCCGCCCCGAGTGGTCAGAGAGAAGATCTCGCCATCTGGCCATTTTCATGATAGAAGCAATTCTTGCCAATCTGCCTATCTTCATTTTATGTCTCCATGAAAATCTTCATATATGATGACAGCTCATTTTTGGAGAGCAAAATATCAGCAATCTGTTAGACTAAGATGCTATGTCTTCAAATTTAGGTATAGCTTTTCGGACAGGAAAGGCGCCAAAAATAGGATTTAGGTATAGCTTTTCGGACAGGAAAGGCGCCAAAAATAGGGTTGCAAGAATTACTTATCGGCGAGAAATACTTTTGACCCGTACTTCTACTGGCTGGTCAGAGAGAACACCTCACAGAAAGAGGGGGACCTGTGAGAGCTTTTGGAGAGCAAATTTGTGGCAAACTTTGAGGCGTGGGGGGGAGGGGCGGCAAGGAAGCAGGATCCCAGGTTGAGGAGGAGGGAATCGGGAATCGGGAATATTTGGAGAACACCCTGTGAGACGTTTTGTCTGCAACACATTTTGCAAATTTTTATAGGACAAAAAATCGGGTGGCGGCAATTTCTTCTTGAACAGTAAAGTTTAGAAGGCATGTATATTAATATATATCTGTCAGCCTTTCCCCCTCAGTCAGAACCAAATGGTCCGGTAACCGCATTGTAGGATGAATAGAAACCGTTTATTACTTGGGTTTTCTAGTAATGATGTAGTTTCCGTTTTCGAAAGAAGCGCCACATGTCGTATTCAGAAGAAAAAAATCCTGTATATGTGCCATATAAAAATAAAAATTGTATTGATCTATTTGCTTTCTTATATGTATGTGCTGTACATAATTGATTTAAATTACTATGGATATATACTCCATATACACAATACAGTATAAACATGATATAAAACATTTTATCTTCATTACTCATGAGCAAAATACATAAAAATGTTATCTATTTGCTTTTTGTATTAAAAATCATCAGATAGTTTAATTCTTTTCCAAAATTTTAACATTGATAAATTTTGACCAGGTCATATATTAAGTCTGAAATTTCCGACCAAGTGACAAGTGACAGTCATATATTTGCCAAGTTGAAAAAGGGACCCATTCCAGCGACACAACTGTATATATCTTAATAAAGGAAGTGACACATCATGTTTATATGTATGTGCTGTACACAATTGATTTAAATTTCTAAAGGTATATAATCCATATGGAGGTGCTCCTACTTACAGAAGGCTTATACACAGAAGAAGAATACCGAGCGCCATCTGTCGTTATAATGATTGTTAGAATAATACAACGATGACATTTAACGAATCGACATGTTTCAAGTTACAAAACATCAATATACAAATTTCAGCGTGTCTGTGGAAAATATTTAAGTACCTTGGTTACAAATGAAGAATGGCAATATAAGAAATAGTATACGAATGTTAGATTTAAGAATTACAAAGCCGCAAATAAAAAAGCTCAAAGTTACAAATGTTGAATTTCAAAGTTGCAAATACAGATTTTCAATATACGAATTTTGAATTTTGAAATTACACATTGACAATTTACAAATTGATAATTTACGAATGAAGAGTTTTGACCCCGTTGGCTTTCAATACAATTCATTTTCATGGAGATTACTTGGCCCTACCTTCTCCGTCATAGTTGTGACTTTGAAACTTTTGCTTAGTTTACAGAATGTTCAAGTAGTTTGAGGGCTATCACTTATGTTAGGTCAATTATACTTGGTGTGCAGTATCAGCATCAGCATTAGCACATCTCATATCCATGCTTAATATTTCGACCAGTCATGGTTTATTGACTTTGAAACCGAAGCATACTATGTACATTTCGGTCGTTCTGTGGTAAAATAACGCTCCCTATTCCACATCTCCTTGTTTTATACTAGTTTAACGATCATTCAACGATGACCATTGCGAATAGGTTACCTGTTGCGATGTGTGACTGTCTGTGGCTTAACAAAGGCTTAACCCGCTGCATTTGTTTGCGCCTGTCCTAAGTCAGGAATCGGATGTTCAGTAGTTGTCGTTTGTTGATGTGGTTCATAAGTGTTTCTCGTTTCTCGTTTTATATAGATTAGACCGTTGGTTTTCCCGTTTGAATGGTTTTATACTAGTAATTTTGGGGCTCTTTATAGCTTACTGTTCGGTGTGAGCCTAGGCTCCGTGTTGAAGACCGTACTTTGACCTATAATGGTTTACTTTTATAAATTTTGACTTGGATGGAGAGTTGTCTCATTGGCACTCATACCACATCTTCTTATATCTATCAATATATTTGCGCGGTCTCGATAAAAGTTGTCTAATAAATAATGGAATATTTCTAGCTGAATATTCAAAATAAGGACTAATTGAACATTAAAGAATCAAATTAGTTTTTCGTTTTTGTTTGAATTTTCTGCCTTTACCTTTATAACGTACACATATTATGCCAGACAGTAGTTTTGTAGAACTTTTTTTTCAATTATAGATATATTTTCTTATGAAATTTCCTCCACTTTTTTCCAAAGTTTACAAATAGTGTAAGTTAACATTACATTTCAAATTATAACAATATGTTGAGTTATATATTAAAGTTACAGGTAAAAGCTATGTTTAGTTTTTCTGTCCTGTAAATTTAAACCTTCCCATTTCGTGACGTCACAATTTGTCAAATATAACCTATGATCAATTTCCATGGGATGATAGGACCGGAAACATATACAACGCATACGACGACATAAAAGATCTTCTGACATTATGCTCGTTTTATCAAATTACATATCTGACTTGAAACTTTGATGGAGCCTGTGCTCTGTGTTTGCTAGGTCTAAATCTGGACACTTTTGTCAACTTTTTACAAAAAAACTCGATTCTTGACCTATTTTGGTGAACATTTCTTAATGAGAAAAGCTTGACAAAAATATTTCTATTTCACTTTCTGTCATGTCAATTCATCAGCTTAAAACTCGTTTTATCTTGAAACAATAAAGTAAATATTCGGGTCCAAAAAGGGCCCTTATCGAACTTACTCCTTCACCCATGTTAACGCGTGTGTTCTATTCCCTATAATGTGACATTTTGACTGAGTGAGGATTTGCATGGAGGGTGATGCATCCATACCAGGAGACGCTTACCCTGTCGACGTATCCGTTCTTGCTCATGTTGAAGTTAATGTGATGTTCTTATACGTTTTGTATATTGATTTGTATGTCTGAATGATATTTGGAAATTTGAACATCCAGGTAATTTACATGTACTATAACCTCTTATTCGATTTATTTTATCATCTCGTTTCGAGTAAAACCTTCGCAATTTTATGTACATACTTATATTTTACAAAAGAATGTGCGTGTTATAGTAATGATACGTATACTTGTATCCGCTTTTATCGCATTAAACGTTGTACATTTGACTTTTTAAAACCTTTCTTAGATTTAAAGATTTTCTTTACACTCATCATCTTTGCTTTTAAGCCTATTTGGTGGCAAAGGTATGCAGAAAATCTGTTGATTTCATCTGGAAGTTTCCTTTGATATTGATTGTACTTATAATTAGATATGAATTAAACGAAACGAGGAATGTTTTACTTCATCAGCATCCAAACGAAACTAAAACCAACATAATGATACCCCAAACAGTATTCATACATTTCTCAGCACTAGGCAAATGTATTTATATGTCAAGCTCTACACTTATTGATCATATAAATTAATCCGTCTAAGATAGAGAGTATTGATTCATCGTTATTTATTTCAACTTTTTATGAGGGGAATACCTTTTCTGTTAACTTGTTTTGGGATATTTCCAGGTGTTGTTAACTGTTTTTGAAATATATATATAAACTGTTAACTGTTTTCAACACTCTGTCTGTTATCTGTTCTAAAATTGGCAATGGTGTTAACTGTTTTATATGAAAATGGGATTCCTGTTATCAGTTACTTGACACTTAAAGTGTTCACTGTTTTTGACATAATATATTCTGTTAATCGTTATTTACAAGAATTTTCAAGATTCACACTAATCACATTAATAATAATAAATTTGCTGTTAATCTCTTTCTTTACGGTGCTCCGTCAAAGGAGTAACATAAACAGCATATATGTAACTGTCTTTGGAGATCTTTAAGTTTATTTCCGTCCCTAATTAATTTAACCCAACGTTTTTAATAAATCGTTGTCAAATCCTATACCAGCACCCCAACTCCATAGATCACAAGGTGTGTGGAACATCTTTTATTTTGTAAATTATTGGATTTTTCGTCGCATTATATGTATAATTCTTTCAATATGTTTTATAACTTTATGAACGGTTGTATGTTGTCTCACTTCCTTGACGTCATGCTTTATTTCACATAGTCATTCAATTATTGATTGTTCTTTGAAGTCAAACAGCTGTTTACATTTCATTGTTTATGCGTGTCATATAAAGTGGACAAAAAAGAAACTGAAGCACAAAATAACTTAATTTGAAACAGATTTCAATATAAATAAACTCATCATAGATACCAAGATTAAACTTGTGTACGCCAGACGCGCGTATTGTATACAAACGACCATCAGTGACGCTCGAATAAAAAAGTTTACAAAAGGCCAAATACAATACAGAGATGTAATGCATTAAGGACCCGAAATTCCGAAAAGTTTTGCCACCTACAACTGCTCTATTCCTTGGGTAGAAAATCCTTTGTATTTCGAAAAATTCTAATTTTATTACATATATTATATACAAAAACACTAAATATTATTCAAACCTCTATTTTCATTCTGTTCTGAGAATTCTTGCAACTGTGACTTAGGTGACTTGGATTTTGATAATGGCGAAAGTTGTCTCCTGTACTAAAACAATATAAAACTCTTGTATTGAACACACATAAAAATAGTACAAACGAAAACGGGTTACTTGAATTTGATTTTAGAAAATATAGAGCAGATTTCGTACTGTTTTCATACTCAAGAGCTATGTGCTAAAAGACGGAAAGTTCATGACGGTTTTTGACAGGCCTGTGTTTCATCATATGGCAACAATATAAAATATCTCTAGTAGCACGTATAAGAATTTTTTTTTCAACACCAGTAAATATCCACAGAATTAGTAGGCATTGATACCTATTAGTGAATTCATAATTTGGTCTCATATATTAGAAGGTATTGTTATAATTAATCGGATTTATTGCGTAAGTTGATTTTTTTGCAGGGTTTTGATTAAAGAAAATATAAAGATTTGACACAAGACACCCACTTTTTGTGTTTTAGACTTGTGACAGGCACATGCATATGTGACGGCGTTACAAGTTATTTTTTGGTCTTTGTATAATCATTCATACAATTTGTCCTCCTAATCGTTCTTTCGCACAAATGAACTTCATGATAACTATTATACTTATATATCGATGTTTAAACTTATGCCTAGTAAGAATTTTTAAATTGATAGCCATTCCCGTTAACAGTTTGAAACAAATTGATTATAGATGTGAGCAGTAGCTATCTACATTTCCGATTATTCTCTGTGAGCTTGTGGTACCAGGTCTATCATCAGACGACATTACAAAGCTGCTAGATGGCATTCTGTTTCCAACCATAAAATGGCTACAAAATTTAAGTCAACATTTAACTTTATTTTTAACTACCTTGAAAACAACAAATCTAAAATGTTTAAATGGAAAATAATACATTATATATTAGCCTGTAATGAATTACTTTATAAATGGAAAATAGTACCAAGTAGGTCGTGCTTCCAGTATAAGCAACATGATGATTATAAACACTTTTTTTCCTGTTTATATAATGTTAATTATTGGCATAAAATTGACCAACTATTAGCATTTTTAAGAATTGATAAGCATATACTAAGTCTTGAAAGTTTAGTAACAGGCTATAAAATTGAAGATGAAGCTAATTTTGTTATGAACTATCTATTAACTATAATTTTCTTTTCCATCTATAAAGCATATTATATGTCTAACAAGAAGGAGAAGGTCATTGATATCTTTAAAATCTTCAAAAATGAAATCTGGGACATTATTAACATAAATAAAATCAGAAGCAAAAAAAAAAAAAAAAAAAAAACAAGAGAATAATACTTAAAACATGGGAATATTTCGAATTCCTTTAGTGTAATGAAGTGATAGTTATTAGATACATGTAATAGCTGCGACTTCGTTCATACACGACTGCACATGTGTCCAGTCAGTTGCGTGTGCATTAACTGAAATTCGCAATTTTATTGTGGTCTCTTTTACAATTTATTACAGCTACACTGAATTAGTATTGTATTAAATATGTTTATCCCGATTCACGATGCAAAATTATTATAAGCAGGAGATCAAGCAGATTACACAACATGATGCAACGCTACTGCATACATGTATAATTTGAAGACCACGTGTATTTTCGATCCTTGGTCATAGAAATTAACATTTACTAATTAAAAAATGAAATAGTACACATAATGTGTGAAAACAAAAACATTCTTACCTCTTCAGCTAAGACTTCTTTTACAATTAAGTCGTGTAAACAAAACAAAAAAAGTTCAAAATTAGCTTTTGATCATCATCATTTTCGCGGTTCAGTGAAGCTTTAATAAAATCATATACAATATAGGCGAAGAAACTTTATCTAGATCGTAATAGCTGTCACAGTGGACACGTGTTTGCAAGGTTTATCAAGGGCGAAGTTATCAGATACATTAGAACAACAAATAATGATGTTGATTTACAATATATTTTGTTACAGTTCAGATTGAGCTTAATAAATAGAGGATACAAGGAGATTGAAATCGAAAAGTACATAAATGAGGCATTATCATGTAATAGATCTGATTTAATCAGAAAAAGGCAACAAAAAAAAAACACACAAAGGAAATTCCTTTAATATTGGCAACGAAATTGAATCCATGCATTCATAAATTAAAACAATGCATTAGTAAACATTGGGATCTACTAAAACAGGATGCGGTTTGCAACGAAATATTTTCAAGCAAACCAATAATAGCTTATAAAAAGCACAAAAATATAGCAGATCTATTGACATCGACAAAATTAAAATAAATTGATAGGTAAATCCCTGATGATGGCGGGCCTACAATGCTTAAACCCATTCATAAATGTTATACATTTATCATTAGCATATAATACAAAACCGCCGAAACACTAAATTAGTGTCGGATTGATGTAAAGCAATTGCAAGTCTAGTAATACTAGCATCATGTGATCAATATTTTGTAATATAATTACAATAAAATACTAATAGTATGTATACGGAGTCCGTTCCGAATAAGATTTTTGCTATCAGAATTCGGATTAATGCTGGAATACGTGGATGTTAGATGTCACTTTTAAAAAATACTTAATTGAAGCTGTAGATTAAGTAAATTGTTAACAGCAAAGGTGCATTAAAATTGATTAATTAAAAAAAAAAAAAGAAGATGTATGTTAAATTGGGCTTGATGTCGATGTGATTTTATATTAGATCGTTCATTGATTTACTTAAAGTTTGATCAAATCGGGCGTTTAAGACGCTTGTCAACTTTAGAATTATTTTTAATGTTGTTCCTGATTAACTTTGATGTCTCATCTCCTTTTATTAAGAAATGATAATTGAAAAAATGTGAATAAGTTCCTACTGATTTGAATTGTAGAAAATCATTAATTATCCTACACTTTGTTACAAATATAGAGAACTTTTACTGTTAAAATACCTTCATGAAGCACAGCATTCATATAAAGTGTTGGAATGCATGATTTCATATGATGAAGTTAAGCACTGTATTTTTGCTTTTAGTAACCGTGATGACTGTTTATTACTTTATTGCTGAATAACTTGTGGACTTTTTGCTTTTTGTTATGTTAATTATTTAACCTATTTGTTTAAATTAACCAATGTAAAAATTTAATATTATGTGCAGTATTCTTTTCATCAAGACAGTAAAATAACATATTTGTTTTTCAAATAAAAATATTTAAGCTGAAAATTATATATGCAATATATGAAAATGTACTTGATTTTATTTCTGTTACCTTTTGTTTATTCTATAGTACGAACTTTGTGCATGGTCTTTAAACTTATTAAAAAGATATAATCTTGAATATATACCTGACACAACACTTTCTAGTTTGAATAATTTGCTCTCTATATTTAAAAGTTTGTGAGAGGTTTAACTGACGAGAAAAGACACAAGTTTCATATTAGTAATTGTACCGATAATAACCGATAGAATTAGAAAAATCACCGATGTGATGATTAAGTGACAGAGTAATAACTGCAGTTCTTTATGTTTTTTTTAAATTGACTGATTTAATCATTTTAACACATGAAGGAACATTTATTGGTTTATAAAATGTGCCAACATTTTGTTTCAATGGACTGAGATAAATGTGTATTTTTCATGAACAATCAGTTTCTTTGTATGACAATATATTGTATTTTGTATTTTTCCTCAGAAAAATAATTATGCATTACGAATTGATTTTTCAGTGCTCTTGTAATGTTTTAGAGTATTTCTTCGTTTATTGATACAATTACATAAAACTCTACATGCTGTGTTATAATATAGATAATAACTTACTTTTGCTAGGACTGTTTGAGGGTATAGGATTTAATGGTTTTCCATCAGCAGAAACTGAATATCTAGAATTGGCGCTTCTTTTAACTGTTCTCGACTAGAACATAAACTGAACACGATAAGAAAAGGTTCATAAGCCTGCCAAATATATATAAAAGGATGGCATTTTCAGTTTTATTTTGATCTCTTTTGTGTTCCAAAGATGTTTTAGTTGACCAATAATTCGAATGTTTAGTTACATGTACATATTCAGCCTCTGGGTTATAATGTTTATCAGTTTATCAACGTAAAAATCAGCCAGAATTTAAAAGAAGAAGACAAGTTACAAATGTTCATTTAAAATTCACCAACAGATATTCAAATTACCATCCATTAATCAGTCAGTCCAATTTGTCTTTCTGTTGGTTTTCCCGTCAAGAAATTAACATTTCAAAGTCCATAGAATAAATATTGCATTTCAAGCAGATATTAATTTTAAGCATTTCTCAATGCCAGGTTTTTCAAATGCATATCCAGACCGAACATGTGAATCCATAATGAAGATTAACCCTGCCTTGCACTAGAATGACACGTTGAGCCGGATTTTAAATCTGCTAGTTCACAAGGTAACAGTCTGAAGGAAGACATATCCCCCTACCCTAACATAGTATTATGACTCCGAGCCTACCAGTCTTTGCTCTTAATCCTTATTGCCGCGTGCAAAGCGGAGAAGCAGCTATTGTCAATCATAAAGTCTTTGATTTGACCTTGCCGGGCCCGAAATCACAACATCCCGCACTCGAGTCGAACACGCTACCAAGACACCATCAATGCGGCTAACCTAGAGTAGTATTCTGTGTTGTTAGATGAACTGTTCATTGCATGAATACATTTTTATCTTTGTATATATCTAAGGTTTCCATGAAGAAGTTGGTGTGTGTATTTGTTTTGATTAACCTTTCCCTTCTCCGTGGTAAAAAGAAAACAAATGATCGCAGATTTTTTTAGAGACTTTGTTCATGTTGATATATTTATTTGTTTTATCATTAAAAGAGGAAAACCCACAAAGTTTTTATTCCGAAAGTTAACAAAGTATCTTTATTCTAATTACAATTACCATATCATTTATAATACCAATGTCCTCCCTTTTCAGTGAATTGATGTTTTTTACAGCTCGACTGTTCCTTCTCTGTTGGTATAAAAAAAAAAAAAAACAACATTATTTAGGTATACCAAAGCAAACTGTCAGACCTATACTATGACAAAAAGTAAATTTTCATATAATAGACATCATCAGTGTACAAAGCAGTAGAGATATGAAAGACAATGCAATATTATGTTTCTTTATAATACATTGTGAATGATAAACAGTTACTGCTGTTACATCAAGAAAAGGAAGCGAATTACCTGCCTACGCTTATGAGTTACTGTTAATTGCATTTATTTTTTACGCAGAAATAATACAAATTCCGCTAACGGCTAAATGGCCTATTGAAGCATTATTCATGTTATTTCTACCGCTTATTATTAAATAAATCTTGTATATACAATTTTTAGTCTTAAACGTGAGTTTTCAGGGACACAGGTTTCTAGGATCAGTGAGAGATGCAGTTGTTGCTAACTAGGATTATTTAGTGAATTTATCTTATCCATCAAAATTGAATTCATTAATCACCAAAGTCCACCGATAGCGTTACACTTTTAAATATTTGTATTATTGCAACTTAATTATTAGATATATATTGCATTTGAAGAAAACATCAGAATAGGAACCACTTTTCGAGCATCTTCTCTTTCTATTCGTTTTTAAGCTTTATAAACTATGCAATTATGCATAACGTCTGAAGCTCGGCTACTGTGTGGACGGTATCCATAGGGACTCATAGCCCATAATAACGCTGCAGATATAGTAGTAGTAAAATTTTATTTTTGAAAGCTTGGCATTTGTTTCTGCTTTTTTTTGAAGTTCAAGGGTAGTCAAATTCATGTAACATGAACGTAAATCTCATTTCCAATTTGCTCTGGTCATTTAGAGTATACGCAAAATCACAAAAGATAATAAAAGAAACCGCATAAATTCAGAAACATTTTTGAAATAAATAAATAGACAAAAATACCTACGATTATCAAAGGGTACTAATAAAAGAACGGTGATATTCCTTGTTAATATCTATTTGCAACGAAAACGATGAGTGTTAAAAGCAATGAAATTATATTGACCATGGCAATTTAGTCTTTTATAAGTTACCTGTAGCAGCTTTGAACCTTGTCCATAGAATACAGATTTTAAAGGAAAATTTCTACAAAATAGAATATAATGTTTTAAATGTTTAAGATTCCCTTGTGATAGATCGTTTCAAACAGATGTATAACAGTTACGATATTAAATTATTCTAAAAGCACGAAGGAAAATCCATAGAGAATGCATTATGATTAGTTTATTGGTACATACGAAGCTTGCATTTATTTCAACGATTATCTTATTTGTTCATAACATTCACTGAACATTTGAACATTCTACTGTAATATTGTTCAAACCAATAAACAAGAGTTGTCATACATCAATGTTGACGACTAGATTGCATAACGATAGGTAAAATTGAACAAACTCTTAACAACTGTGTCAGTTCCTTGATTCGTTATTATTCATTATTGTTGTTTGAGCTTATCTTGTGTTTTAATAATCTGTTATTAATACCGTTATTAAAAGTTTTATTTCTTGCATGTTCTTTTATGTTCTTTCTGTACACTAACGGTGTCAGATCACCAATTCATCCACTCCAATTTAGAACATATGTAAAAGTAGCCCTTCCTAACAAAAATAGTGCTTTTAATGCCATTGTTTACTTAAACTAATCAACAAATTTGCAGAAATGAAACTTTTGTTGAAAGAGAAATATCTGTAGACCATTTTGAGCCAAAATGTGCATGTCCAAGAGTTTGCATTAAAATTGAGGATTAATGCTCCCATTGTATACTTTTTTAGAGATTTCAGGGTTATTTTAGCAGTACTTGTCTTCTGGAGGTTAGTAATTCGCTACAAGACTACAAAACATTGGCGTTTAGAAAGGTGATACATGTACAATTCAGGATATACCTTGTTTTTATGAAATTAAACTTAAGGTAAAACATTTAGAAAGCTGTGAAAATTGCAAAATTTGGTTGAAAAGATAGGGATTTTGAATTGATGGTCTGACACCTAATGAAACTAAAATTGCAGGGTTTATATATAGAAAAATCTCGTTAAATTGTGCCCCATCAGCAATGAATCATTGAAATAAGGTCAAGATGAGCTTAACACATAAAAGATACCAGGCTCATAGTTTGGTAAAGCAAAAGAGTGTTTCGGCTACAAATGACACATCAGTTGTGCTTGATTCAATACAAAACTATGATAGATGTGATTGACCGAAAACAGTTAGCATACAACCTATTACAATTGATAAAATGACATCATCGTGCAAAATGACCGTTCACAAATGAACCAGAAAATAAGATCAATGTTAGTTGATACCTGTAAAATTTGCAATGAAAGCTGTTAATCATTCAATTATAATAATGAAACGGATCGTAAAAGGATAAGATGACGTTAAATAATGAAAGGTTTGTTGCTAGATCAACCGTATCAATTTGAATTGTCCACCTTAAAATCTTTCTATACACAAAATATAATTGACTAATTACACACAGTAGCTTGGAAGGTGACGTACACATAAAAAGAGAGGCGAAAGTTACCAAAGGGATATTCAAACTCAACATAAAACGACCAAAAGACAAACAACAGAATACAAAACATTACATAGAAAACATACGATTGAGTAACACAAACCACACCAAAATCCGGGGATGATCTCAAGCTTCAAGTTGATCAGTTAATCATGAATAGATCCACGCCATATGCACTTTTAACCTTTCTGTATACTTAACTGAATATAATTACCTATTACACACAGTAGCAGGAAAGGTGACGTACACACAACGTTTCAAGTTGATCAGTTATAACAATGAAGAGGCCATACGAACTATGTAAGGGGGATATTTACACGTCAAAACGTTCGATACAACATATTATTATCTAGTTGACGTTTTGCTGGAAAATTAGAAATTGACCTTATCCAGAAATATTAGCATTGCTTATGAGAATAAAAAGAGTTCAAAATTGAATAAATCTTGTAAGATAGTACCGTTTATCCCGTCTTCTTTTCCCCAAATGTGACCTACCGAATTATACTTATCACCGAATTGGTACATTCATGATAAACACCACGGGTGTACCATGTGGAACAGGATCTGCTTATTCTTCTGGAGCACATGAGATCACACCAGATGTTTGGTGAGATTAGTGTTGCTCAGTCTTTCTATGTTATCAAATAGCCCTTATCTGATGAATATGGCTGTTAATGTTATGACCACATCCAATTGAAACATACAATGGCATTATTAAAATACTTGTGACTCAGATGAACTCCTTTTCCTTACAATTGGCTCATATTGTATAAAACTGTGATTTAAACACCTGACCAGCTGTTGCCTTGGTCGATTCATTTACTCCTTAACATACGAATTACCTGGTTTATAAGTTTTTAATATTTGTTTAATACACAATATTTCAATATTCATTTCCTTGTCAAAAGTTCAGATCTCGAATTTTTACTCTTTACAAACGTATAGTTTATGTCTAAGGATTCGTTGGATTCAAACAAACTGTAATCATTAATATATTAAACAAAGATTATAATATAGAGTTTTGTTCTACAAAACGAAAAGTTAGGAATAATGGCATTATCCAATTATGACCTTCTAATTAGCCTTCGGGAAAGCACTTCCTACAAACTCAAAGTCTGGATGCCCATCAACTAATATTGCACTAATCGTTTTATCAATACAAAGAAAAGAAGAAAAAAAAGAAAATATTTGTAAACCACCTGTTACATTTATCAGAGAAATGAAATAAGATATTTTTTAATCGACAACCAATCCAGTGACAATACATTTTCCATCAAATGCACACGACTTCCGCGATAATCACAGAGTTCAGGAAATTTAAGATATCACGGATGATAATACTACACTCATTCCATGTAAATGGGTATGTAATAATGTTAATTGAATCTTAAGGCTGTCAACGTCAAAGGTTCGTAATTTTGACTGTTCAGAAATCTTCTTTAATTGTAATGTTTTAACATTGCAAATCTACAATCAAATTATTGGATTCTTACCTATAAAAATCGTCGATACAATATACATCGTCTTCAAACTGCGTAAATGGTCTACCGTCAAGACATTTGTTGCATGTACAACATCTGAAGCAGTTAGAATGATAGGACATGCTTATGCCTAGCATTAACTGAAAAAAAAGTTCAGAAGTTATCTCTACATCTTCCTGAAGGTAATCAGTTTAAATTTGATATTCATCAATTGCCATTAAAACATTTTAAAGTGTTGTCTTATAATTATGTAGAATGACAGCGAAAGTGTTAAAAGTTGTAAATGCATATACCTATTTGTTATTGAGAGGTACACATTATTTAGATCGATAAATGTAATAAAAAATACAGTTGGTAGGACAACCAAGTGTAAAGAAATGTATTTTGAAGGAATAATGACTAGAATCATGGGATAAACAATATTATTTGGATGTACATATCGTAAAATTCAGGTGATCTACCAAATGTGAATCCCATCTAGCTCGTTAGCCTATAAAATTTCACATTGTAACTGGCGGCTGATCTTTTATCCATTTTAATGTGCAGCATAGCGAAACAATCTATACTCCTGCCTCCTTGCACCTCCATATTTGCTGATGAATTTTAAGTAGATTTAATAATTGTAGATGACAGCAAAAATATAGAAATCGAACTAGATATGCATTCGGGGCCCATACAATTGTACCTATAACTGAGAATAAATGCTAATGCAATGTGATATTATCTAAAGGTTACGTTTCATACAATAGTGTATTACTTGTAAATTATTAAGTCAGGAATTCATTACCACAAATTACTTAAAACTTTTACTCAATTCTTCCATAGATATAAAGATTTGGTTTTGAAGTTTGGTTGTACCTGTAGAAAACCTATTTCAAACGGGAAAGCACATCCTCATCTTTACGGAGATGTGGTTTACAGAGCCCGGAAATCAGAAACAATCCGGGTAAACTTATCGATCCTATAAAGAAACTTATTCTAAAAGTTCACCAATTCAACACTGTTCTTTGAATATTGTTTTATCGGTATCAATATTGATTTTGTTATCAGTTAATCAAAATCAAACTAAATATCATTTCTATATACATATGCACATTCATGGCTCTACAATCTGTCGATACCTATATCTTGGCATTGCAGAAGGTCATGTTTTCTCTGACTGTTTATGACGTCTTTAAACTAAATCCATTGGATGTTGGATGTGCACTGATTGATATTTTAGTCTAAATTGCATGATTTTTATTTGCTATTTATTATTGGCTTTGAACTAGCTGTCCATAACTGCGAGTACTCTCAGATCTGTCTTTTGCTGTGGGGATGTATAATTTCCAGTCCACGTCCACTCTGTGTTTTTGTTTTTGTTAGATGTATTTCTATTTGTATCCATCTGATGAGTTAAGCCTTTTTCAACTGATTTTATAGTTTAATTTTATGTTACACCACTGACCCAGGTTAGGAGGAGGGTTGGCGCCTTCAAACGAGTTTAACCCTGCCACAATCTGTATGTGCCTGTCCCAAGTCAGTAGCTTGTAATTCAGTGGTTGTTGTTTTGCTGTGTAACATATTTGCTTTTCGTTCATTATTTTGTACATAAATTAGGCAGTTAGTTTTTCGTTTGAATTGTTTTACATTTTTCATTTCAGGGCCTTTTATAGCTGACTATGCGGTATGGGCATTGTTCATTGAAGAAGGCCGTACGGTGACCTATAGTTGTTAATTTCTGTGTCATTTGGACTCTTGTGGAGAGTTGTCTCATTGGCAATCATACCACATCTTCATATTTTTATATTGAATGTCTCGCTGAAACTTAGCAGACATTAATTCATACTATTTATGCCACGTAAAGATGAAATCAAGTTTATACGATGATTTGCATGTATCTGAATAATCTATTCTATGGAAATCAAAGTAAGTAGTGAACTAAAACATCTGGTGGTATATGTTAGTTAGAAATAGAGATTTTGTTACTTAAGAAAAATAACATCTCCTTAGACGCAAGGGCAATAAAAGTATAATATTTAAATGTTATCTTAAAAACTTACCCTGTTTTCCCGTATTAAGTCATTACAGATGTAGCATTTAACGGGCTTTTGAATTTCAGAAAACTGAAATAGAGACCACCTTATTTTAGTTCTGTAGTGTAATCATAGCTAATAGTTATTCAGAAATGAATTAAAAACTTGATAAAACATAAAATATGTGAATTTGTTTTGCAATCTGAAAAAAAAAAATGAAAAGCTGGAACAACGGCTTTCGAACTGCAAATTGATTAAGGTAAACATTCTTATTTGAATTGTTCAAAATACAAGTTAGTATGCTTGAATGCTCTCACAAAACTTGTACTAGAGTTGTTAATTTATCTCATGTAAAACAGTTTTAAAATGTTCATAATCGGATACTCGAACTATCATAAAAAATCAATACGACTAATATAGGGAACCACAATAGGTGACATGTGCAGGGAGTATGTAAAGTCAGGTATGTATCTGGAAACCAACACTGTAACCAATACTCTCTCTAGAATCTCAATATATAACTTGCTAGACATTCGATATAAACAATCGATTAATTGATTTATTGGTGCTTAACGCTACTTTCAATACTATTAGCTGTTTCGTGGCGGTCAGGTTGAGGAAGTCGGAGTGCCGGGAGAGAACCACCGACTTTAAGCAGGAAATCTAACAAACATAGACAATTAAGAATGAAATCGAGCTCGAACAATACAAGGCAGGGGTTCCGCTGACCATAGCTAATTTGCAAGGTATGAAAACAATAGGGCATTTTACTTATAAGAGAGAGGTGAAAGATACCAAAGGAATATTCAAACTCACTAGTCGAAAACAAACAGACAATGGCATGGCAAAAAACGAAAAACGTTGAAAAGACAGACAGTACACAAAACACAACAAAGAAAACTTAAGACTGCGTAATATGAACCCCACCAAAAACTGGGGATGATCTTATGTGCTCCGGAAGGATAAGCAAATTCTGCTCCACATGTGGTATTAAAACATTGCAAAAATAAAACAGATGTTTCTTTTGAAGAGATTTCCTTCATAATTGAAAAATTTGGAAAGGAGTCTCCAAAAAAAGATGATTCATTTTCTGAGGTTTAATCAACCTTTAAAAATGGAGTAAGGGTCCCTGAAAAAAAAAATAGAGGTTGCTTTCAAGACATTTAATCCATTTTTGAAAAACTGAGCTCGTTTTTTTCAGACCCCGGCTTCTCTGTTTGTCCAGAAGGCCAATGTCAACTAATAGTACTAAAATTTAAAAAATATATATTTTAACAGAATGCATATGCCAATTCTTATACAATAGAAAAGAAAAGATATGGAGTATCATTCCATGAGACAAAATCATAAAATGCACAGCAAACAAAAACAAAAAAACAAAACAAACCCAAAAAGCAAAAATACAGCGTGTTCTTCATCTCAAAGTCACAGTGAGGCCTTCGACACGGATAAAAACTCTCACCTCACTGCAAGTTTAAGACGGCCCCTAGCAAACCTGTATATAGCTGTCATATAATTCCATGCTGCAAAGGGTTGATATAAAGAAACCCTTTCTCTGCCATTCATTATTTAAGCCAGGAGGTCCCATAAACCTGTACATCCCACCAGTTCTGAAAACACATGCCCAGTATAATAAATTCGTAAAATATGAAGAAATATTCAAGACATTTTCCTCTTTCAATCACCAGTATACTTTTGTTAAAATCCAATAAGTATCTATCAAGCCTTCACCCAGTAGAATGAAATCGACCCTTGACCTTCTGACTTATAATCAATTGGATTATGTTCCTTCCCTGGATCTTTCATCTATACAAACTTCGTTATCAACCATAAAAGGAAACCAAACTTATCATCGTAAAATCAACCCAGAAAGAATTATATTTTGATAATTTGTGATTTTGATCTTCAACTTGACCCTTTAACCAAATCATTGACCCCAAAATCAATAGGCTGCTTTAACTGTTCTTGCGTATTTGTAAAGTACTTAAAAAGTGTACATATTTCTTAACATCCTACCTTTTGATTTTCTACATGGTAAAATCTTCCAATCTCATCATGATGTTCTGTGAAATTTTGAACTGAAATAGAGAAATTAAAGTCAAAACTGAGGAAAAATCACAATACTTTATCATTTGTGAATTAAATTCTTAAATATATAACTTTTCTTGCTCATCCTTCCAGAGTACTTAAAATCACTACCGGTTTTGTGGAAATTCGTTTGGTTAAAAAAGTCTCACTTCTTTATAAACCCGTAGTATTTATATTACTTTGCCTTATTCGTTTATTTGAGGTGCTTTGGTTTCGTCTGTGCCTTATTTATTTATAAAAAGGTGCTAAAGAATCTTATTCAAAACCAGCATTGAGTTTTTTTTTTGTTTTGGATAAAGGTAACCCTGACGTCACTGATTTTTAAGATTTAGTGATGTATCTTTGCACGTGTAAAACCCTATTATATTAGTAAAAAAAGAGAGACAGGAATCCCAAGGGACATTCAATCACAAAAACTGACAACGCTATGACAAAAAAGGAAAGGGCAAAAAGAACAAAAAGAACAAATTTCAAAACGAAACATAGAAAACAAAAAGAATGAGAAACACAAACCCCACCAAAAACCGGAGGTGATCTCATGTGATCCGGAAAGGTAACTAGATACTGCTAGCAAATCTAGTAAAAATATGCAGTAGCTGTTTTGTCATGCAATGTTCAGCAACTTGAAATTAAAGGTGCATTGTTTTTGAAATGGAAGAAAACAATATAAGTTCAGAAATTTTAAAGATGTTCAGAATATTTAAAATAAAAAAGAAATGTTTTCAAATCATTTCAGGTAGTTTCGTTATATACCATTGTTTAAAAAAAGTGAACGCAAATTGATGATTAGAAACAAAGCTGAGACCACCGACTTTATTGAATCCGCAATTATTTTTTATCAAACTATAAATTACTAGGAAAAGGAAATTCCTACTCCACCGGCAAAGTATATATATATATATATATATAGATTTGAATATTATTCTATATTTATTTTGGTCATATAACAACATGTATAACTCTTTTCGTGTTTTGATACGTATACATTCTTGGCTTATAAATATTCGGCTTTGAGCGTTCATATGAAGTGGGATAAACTGAACAAGAACCCAATGTGTTCATTCAACATGCTAACGATGCCCATCCTCAATAAAAATAACTTATGAAATCTCTGACTCTAAGATCCCATTTCTTGGCACTGCTACGAAAGTAAAGGATAGAATCATATTTACAGATCTGTATTGCAAGCCCACAGACAAACATCAATATCTTTCTCCTTTGAGTTGTCATCCTAAACATTGCACCAAGAGCATTCCCTATAGCCAGCATACGAATTAAACGGATTTGCTCCACCAATGATACTGCAAAAGGTGACTACAAGAACTTCGCGGTCCCCTCAAAATCGGGGCTACAGAAGAAAAGACATCGATAAAGGTTTCTCTCGTGCTAACAACATCAGCCGAGATGAACGTTTACAATATAAAGACAAAACGGTCAACAAAGAGTGCCGTTTGTGCTGACTTACCATCCCAAATGTGACAAGTTATCACACCTTATCTGCAAAAATTGGAAAGAATTCGAAAACATCATAAACTATCCAAATGGGATCAATGAAAGGTGTAGTTTTAATTCGCGCAGTGCTTTTTATTTGGGTTATATTTCATATTACTACGCAGTCTCTGTTGCTATTCCTTTACCTTTGTCAACTCTAAAGTTCTAGAATTATACCAGTTTAAATCGCAGGGTGCATTTCATTCTATTCATTTGAGATGTATAAGTACGCAGCCACGTTCAATTACTAAACCCTTTTCAATTTTTTTTAATCATTATCAAACTGCTATTTATTTGGGATGTGTAAATACGTAGCCAATGTTGTAATCACTTTACCGTCGTCAAATTTGAAATTTGAGTACTGGACAAGCTCAAATCGGTCAGTGCTGTTCATTGGGAATGTATTTCTACGCAGTTTTTGTTTTAATATCTTAACTTTCGTCAACTGTGAAATTTCAGAAATGTACCAGTTCATATCGCACATTACTATTTTTGTTAGTAGCATATCTATGCAGTCTCTGTTGTAAATACCTATCCCACGTCATTTTTGATGAAATTTTAGAATTCTACAAGCGTTGTTGTGTAAATTTCAAGATTGTTATAGTTAAATCAGAATAGATTGATATGATTCATTTTACATCATAATCATACTGATGAAGGATATCTGTTATCCGTAATATTTATAGATAATTACGTTTAACGTTTCCTTTTTAATATTGGTGTTGGTTTGTACACTTTTTAGGCGTTTATAATAGATATAGGAAGATGTGGTGTGAGTGCCAATGAGACAACTCTCCATCCAAATAACAATTTATAAAAGTAAACCATTATAGGTCAATGTACGGCCTTCAACACGGAGCCTTGGCTCACACCGAACAACAAGCTATAAAGGGCCCCAAAAGTACTAGTGTAAAACCATTCAAACGGTAAAACCAACGGTCTAGTATATATAAAAACGAGAAACGAGAAACACGTATAAATTACATAAACAAACGACAACTACTGTACATCAGATTCCTGACTTAGGACAGGTGCAAACATTTGCAGCGGGATTAAACGTTTTAATGGTACCAAACCTTCTCCCTTTTTCTGAAACAATAGTATTACATCACAACATAGAAAAACACACGATAAAACATCAATTGGAAGGCTTAACTCAATCAAAAACGTAAATTAACACACTATGAACGAATAAATTCGATCTGTGATACCTGAAAGTAAATACATAGTTAATAAAATATTAGGGACATAAGTATATATGTATATATATTGTTAAAAATATTGACATTGACGAAGGCTATTTGTTCCGTCGAAATATTTGTAAATACGATTTTATAACATCATCTTCGTATATAACCATCTTATATAAGTATCGTTGCGCAAATCATAATTCATAATTATAATTTTTCCTTTCCTTATCTGCGCAGTATCGCCTTTTCTAGACGATCAAGTACATATTAAATTTGCGGGTTGGTCCCTTTTACAGACTTCTATGATATATATAATATATATACAAAAAATATAAAATGTGATTGACCAAGTTTTCTTTAATTTTAAACATGAAAAGTGAATAAGTCAATACAGCAAAAGCAGTATTTCAACATCCTGTATTATTCAATTTTCCTATACAAAGTTCATATTCAAAACAAAATTGTATCTTTAAATTTTAGAAATATATAAAGCATTAATATCAACCTGTGACAGTGAATAACATGGTCACCTGGATGAACACTTGCTAATTACCCCTGTGTTGTGTAATTTAATATCATCTAACTATACTTATATTTTTACTTATACATGGATATGCTTGTATTACTGAGACTTGTTTTCTAGGAATGTTTCCGTGTTTGCTGTACATTGATTCTTGTTGTCACGCTGTATTTTCCAATCAAGCAATACAGTTGTTATGAATACAGATTTTATAGGTGATATTTTAAGGTAAAATCGGAAATACTGTATACATTTAAACACAAAATTGACAATGACATATTTATAGTATTACCTTCTGTCAGTGGTTGACAGTCTGTAGGAAGAATGTCACATGAAAATTCGCTCGAACACTCTTCATAGTTACCCAATTCATCGATTTTACGACTGTGTTTATTCATTGCTTCCTTCATTGTTTTTACACCATCTTTCAGTAATATAACAGCTTGTGTTAAAATTTCTTCAGACTCTTTCAGTTGACCTTTAGCTGCAGAGATATCATTGTGAGTTTGCTCCTCAAGAATCATCACAGGCTTTACTATCAATTCTTCCATTGTGTCTTTATACATATGAAACGTTCTCTGTAGTTCTTTAACTGCGTTCCTCAACGACAGATTCCTACCTAGTATTGTATGTGTATCCGTCGAAGAAGTGTCCACAGTGCTTTTTTCACCACTTGCAGTCTCGTCATGAACATTATATTCTACGTATTCCTGTGAAGCTCCCAAGCTGTCATGTTGTCAAATTGCTTCTTCCGTATTCACCTGGGATTTTAGGCCTATTCTTAACTTCGAATAATCTACTTTTACAAGTATCATATGGATCACGTATTAAGAATATCAATATTGTAAACGTAACTGTATTTTTAGCGATACGAATCTGCATTTTAAACAATAAATACTCAATATAGCTAAACTATAGAATTCCTTGATAATTAGAAATTTAAACACTTTACCTGTTTGTTTTAAATAGATATAGACAGGAAAGGATCGGCAAAATATATTTTATGAATATGTTTTATTCGTAACGGATCGTCTTGGTGATACATGTACAGTGCAGATAATGAAACAGTTATAAAAGTGTTAAGATTTGTCCAACGGTACTAATATAAGATGGTACTATACGAAGATGATGTTATAAAATCGTGTTGACAAATATTAAGGTTGAACAACTAGTTTTTGTCATTGTCAATATTTTTATCAAGTTAAAACAAAGTAGTTTGAAAATTAGCTCAGTTATACAGGCAAATTTTATCTATTGATTAAAGGTCATAGTTAACAAAATGAATATAGAACTGTCAATTGTATTATTCAACGACGAATGTAATACATAGTATACAGGTATACCTGAGGGCACAATGCTACATTTAAATTGTTTACTAATAATTAGGTTTTCTACTTTTCCGTGGAAAGACGTTTTGATTTTGTTCTGATTATTATTTGTTTTTCTTCCGCCTAAATTTTTTTCTTGCGCAGTATTGTTTTTCACAAGATATTGCTTAGACATTTGGTATAGGATATCGAACAGTTTAAACGCTTTTGAAACTGACCCTGTTTAACCGAACACTTTTTCTTGTAAGAGTTAGCTCCCCAAACACTGTTTTTCTTGTGTCCACTACTCCTTCGCAACCTTAAAAGATTATGAAAATTTATTTTACCAATTTGCTCGTTATATCTTCAGGATCAGGATGATCATTTGGACCGAAGCTATCCGGAGACTCCATATGAGAGTTATATCTCCTTATGCATTAGATATAAGTGATTTGCATTTGTAACTGGTAAACCATAAGTGATAGAGACCAAAGGTCTTTTGATTTGAGGTCCTTGGTCCAAAAAGAGAAAATAAGGTCAAGGTCAAATGTCAAGGTCATGTTCTATTTTTTTTTTTTTTTTAACACATATAAACGTTTTATTCCTAAAATTTTCCTGTATACAATTACCTTAGTCGTCCAGGTAACAGACTAAGGGTCCTTGTTACAAAATAAGCCATCTATCCAGAGGTAATAGAAGGCCAAGAATGTAGTCCACTTTTTACCTTGTATTTACAATTAGTTTCAAAAATCTATTCACATGATGTTAGAAGCATCTAACTCTATACCTGAACTTTAACATAGTAAGTAATTAATAAGATACCCATACAAAAGATGTGCATTGAACGCAACACACATACGGCTAACACTTTTATATCATTTTTATATATATGTATATATTGATAAGATCTATAGTCTTATATAATAAACCATAAAAACTTCGTTTAAAGCTTATATTATATTTTTTGTCTAAATTTTCATTATCACTGACTTCAATTTTGTCTTATCGATGATGTCTATACAATTTCTCCGATCAATGAGCTTCCTATAAATTTCATTGCAGCTGATAAAATCAGTATTTTCTGAATTCCAAATGTCCTTAATTGTTTTGATATCGCCTTTTAAAAATGAAGGGTATAACAATGGTTTATTTTTGAACAAAATAGAAGAGTTCCTAAATATTCTCGTATTTAAAACATCTCTTTTATTGAATGGTATATCAATATTTTGTATGAAACCTGACCAAGTATTAATAATTTTCTGATAAAATTGTGGTAGTTGGTTCATATCAAAACCGTTTAAATTTGAACATTTACATACAAAAAAAAAGGTATCATTATGTTTTCATAAAAATTCAGTAGCTAATACTAAGTCTTATCAATCGCATTCCAGCTTTTCAATGGTTCCTGCAGTAAGCGATATACAAGTTTTATTTGTTTACTTTTTATGTTCTAAATTTTGATTATGGCTTATTATCACTTCTTTTCAAAAACTTTATAAGATTTCGACAACATATTTTTACTTAATTATTAGTTGCGACATGTCGTAACAACTACATTTTGGTTGAAAGGATACGTTGACCATGTTGACATTAAATGGGAGTCTTTCTCCCTTCTTATATCTAAAATTAAGCGTATGGTGATATAACTCATTAACAATATATAATAAAGACATAGGGTCTTTTGATTTGAGGTCCTTGGTTTATGACCTTGAAATTGAGGTCAAGGTCATAGGTAAATTTGATGTTTTAGATTTTGACCTTTGCTTTAACTTCATATGTATACATGATAAAGCCATGGGACTTTGTGCATTAGGTTGCAAGCCATATGACCTATAAAAGCCAACTGGAATTGACCCAGTGTAAACCGGAAGTAGTTACTTTTGTATTTTTTAAAGTAGAAGTATATAGAACCATATATTTTGGAATCAGTGTCAAGTAAACGTTCAAATAATACCGGAAGAGACATTTTTTAAACCGGAAGTAACAAAGTATCTCCTTTATTTCAAACAAAAGTGTATAGAAACCATATATTTTGGAATCCGCGTACACTAAGCTACCATTTGACACTGGGAATGACATTTTAAACCGAATTCTAATATTTTATATCAAGATATATCGTTTCGGTGGAAAGACCAAAAGTTTTTAATGATCTATTTGAATTAGTTTACCTTTAAATGAACGAACGTTTTTAAGCCTATTTTATTAACTTAAATCTGACCGCAACTTGTCTGGTTTAAGTTCCTTATTTACCTACTATTGAGCTTTAAATACGTAACTATACGATATTGGTTTTGCTCATCATTAAGGTCGGACTAATATTCATAGTTGTTTTCATCATTGTTTTTGTGCAAAGATGGATAATCATCAGGCAGTTATATAACATGTCCTTATCTTCATTCCTAACAAATAGGTTTTCTTTCACTTAGAAAAGAAACATTTTACTGGTTTATTTGTAGTTTATAATAAAACTAAGAAGTTGCACCAGTTCATACAATATAAATTTCGTTTCATACATCAAAATTGCTTAAGGAGATCGTAACAATAAGACTTAACAGTTTAAACATGGTCAATTAAGAAGAGATTTAAACATCTGTAAACCACTGTTGCCTCCAAATTGTACGTTGTTACTGAGAGTTTACGTATCACTCGAATGTATGAAAAGCCATGACGCTATACTTTCAGCATGTTCAGGAATAGCAATCAAAAACGAAACTACTAATAAATTTACTACATTGCATATGGATTAAGTGAAATACCTTTACAAAGAATGTTCACAACATAGTAGTTTTATTTGTATATTTGTGGTATTTTAACTATAAGGCTTGAAGTGCAATTCTTATTTGTAAATGTACTATAAAATGAAAACTCTGTCGTACCGTTCCCTGATATCAACTAAAGCATTGATCATCTATATTTTATGAAAGCATCTTTTTTTTCCAGGAGTTACATTTTTGTCGACCTCTTAATAACAACTGTGTTTTTCAATATCATACCTTACTTTCGCCGTAACAGCAATGTACAAACTTTATCCACGCATGGAGTATACATTTCCCAACTCATACGATATTCAAGAGCTTAGTAAAGCGTCATCTGTGCCTGAGCAAAACATGAATGAGTCAGGGTTTTGTTAACAAACGACTCATTCTTTTTCTCAAAAATTTCATTGGAAAGTACCAAGACTTCTTAGATAAATAGTCAGTCTTTACTTCATAAGTAATACAAGATAGTCTTGAGAGTTGCATATTAAGATTCTAGATGCTGAGGTCGTGTCGTGTATCTTTGTATTCATTTTATATTTTCCTGTTATTTGTCTATGTCCTAAAATGTTCCTTTTGGTCACATGACTCTTGATGTTAATCGGTATTTATGCATCTAGCTATTAGGCTTTTGGCTTTCGGCGTGCCTGATGCAGGTGGGTCCAGAAGAGCGATTCGGACGGAAGAGTTTTTGGCAGTGTTGTTTTCATTTTGTTTACCTTGTATTGATATTTTACTTAATTTGTACTTGATCTAGAAAGTGTATACTATATACTGTTTGTACTATCCCACCAGAGTTTTCGATATCACAAACTAGTCAAAACTAGTCAAAACATTTACTTAATTTTATCATCGGTACAAGGACATCATTCGTAAAATTTAATATAAATCAACATGCAGACATCTTATACGTTCAGGTATTTCACATCCAATCTTTTATGGTAATATTCTATACAAAGCACAAAATGTCGTCATTCACCTCAAAAGCTAACCAAACCTTTAAACAGACGTATTCAGAAGGGATATACCGGGTAGTTACTATACTGTTGTCAGGTTATTAAAGATGGCATATTTTGGTATAAATATTGATTCACTCATAGGAACTTTGCATCGGAAATAAACACAATAATATAAATTATATTAAAACCAGTTGTTGGCATGATACTGGTTATGTTCTTCTCATATATTTTATGATACTAAACCCTAACAGGAGGGATTGTGCTTGATTTTCATATGATGAAGACATAATCTTTAAATCAGTTTAATTGAGGTCTGGAGCTGGCATGTCAGTAACTGCTAGCAGTCCTTTGTTAATGTATGTATCATTGTCATTTTGCTTAGTTTCTTGTGTTACCTGACATCGGACTCGGACTTCTTTTAAACTGAGTTTTACTGTGCGTATTGCTGTGTGTTTTTATTCTACATTGGCTAGATGTATAGGGGTTGAGATCTCACAAAACATGTTTAAGCCCGCCGCATGTTTGCGTCTGTCCCAAGTCAGGAGCCTCTGGCCTTTGTTAGTCTTGTATGTTTTTAATTTTGTTCATTTATATGTTTTGGAATTTAGTGTGACGTCCATATTCCTGAACTAGTACACATATTTGTTTAGGGCCAGCTGAAGTGCGGGATTTTCTCGCTCTGTTGAAGACCCATTGGTGGCCCTCGGCTGTTTTCTGCTCTTTGGTCGAGTTGTTGTCTCTTTGACACATTCCCAATTTCCATTCTCAATTTTATCTACTACAAAAACGTTTTTGTTGTTTACTATCAAATACAAAAAAAAATTATTGACGTCTTTGTCAAATTTATTATCAACTATAACAAGGGATTTGATGGTGTCTTTGTTATATTTATTTTTATCTTTTATACTGCGCGTGAAAAGTGGTTTTATTTCGCAACAAAACGATGCCCAGCAATATAGCCTTTTCCAAAATTGAGTCTATTTAGAATTTGCTTTTCTCCAAAACTGTGTAATTTTAGGCGATTAGGTAAACAGTGAACCAATTGTTACGCCATATAGGAGAAACCAATTAAGACAAAAACCGCGAAGGAATGCAAAACAATGTCTGACGAGTTTTGTTGAACACTTAATAAGACGTTTAAAACATTTAGGATTGACGAAAATTTGTGGAGACATCCAAGACACGAACTTCAAATTGTTGAATTGCGCGGGATAAGTAGAGAATTTGACAATTAAACATATTCTACTCATATCATTTAATGTATATATTGTGACGGTAAAAACATCCCATCTTAGACATTTTAAATCAATTTTTAAACTTTTTTTGCACTTCTATATCAAACAAATACAAACCAATATAATATGCAATGTCCATGCACGTATTAAAAGGAGTATGGCCAAAAGGCCTTTAATTGGCCCTAAAAATCAAACCTTGTAGTACCATATGTAAAATCCCTTATCTATAATGATCTTAGATACATACAAATTTAGATAAACTATACGCTTTTGTTGTCTGCTGTTCGTTTTAACAGTGTTTGCTACTTTAAAGTTTGATATTTTATCAACGAATTTTTGTTTTACTACTGAAGTTATATTTCACTGAATTTTAGAGCTAATATGGACCCTTCTTGAACCTACTCCTTTAGAGTCGATGTTAACTGTTCAAACACATCAATAACATAAACTATCCTGCTGGTTACTTTTCTATGCAATTGTATTTTGAGAAAGTCCACACTTAAATATTGTATCGGTAGTATAATTAAACATCAGCGCAGTATTTAAAGCCCTTTCCTAACACGTCTTTTATGACGGACAAGTTCTTACTATCTATGATCAACTGAGTTTATTAGAATAGATATAACATATAACACAATTCGTTCAAGTGTTTTGTTTGCAGTTATAGGATTCCCCCATCAATGTTTTAGAAATGATTTCAGATAATTCGGATACAGGTTTTTCGTATCTTAAACTGAACCCACGTTAAACTTAAAAATATCTTTTCAGCAACATTCCCTACTCACAGTAGTGTACTGTTAATGTGACAATTCCGAACTAAAAAATGGTACTTGCATAGGTTAGCCACAATGTAATTAACACCTATATATGTTAGTGAAATGTTATTTATCTTATTCATTATAGTCATTTAAAACGAGTTTCTTGAAATTATTATGTTACCGAAATTATTGAATTAATTCCTTTATGCACGATTTTTAAAACCTTTATTACAAATCCATAACATATAACCGACAACCATATTTCATTCAGTGAAACTTTGTTAACCATCAGCGTTTGTTTATTCTTTTCTTTCATCACGGTGTTTTTATCGCACTTGCGCTGTGCGATTGTCGAAAAACTAACGAGATGTATAGTGGTTAATGTCACTGCATACAGGAAAGCTATCTGTAAATTGAATTAAACGAAGACAATAATAAGACAACAGTACATTGATAAAGATTCTGATGAGATGATGGATTTGTTTTAGAAGAAAGTTCATGAACATGTGTTGTATAATAAAACTTAGCCATTCAAGTATAAAAACATGTTAAACTTTCCAAAATTCGAAGTACTATATGATTTTAATGATTTCTGTATGATATAATCTTAAGAGTAATGCAAGAGTATACGTTTATTTATTTCAATGCGCACTCAAAGTATATTTGGAGATTACCTGCACCATTTATCGTAATTCTAACCATGTTCTGTTTGTCTCGATTGTGACATTGCTAAATGGGACTTATATGCTTTCTTACAATGAGTAACACGACTTCAGCCACAGTGGAGAAGGAACGAATTCCCTACCAGAGACTAAGATGTCATTCTTTAGTTTTGTTTTGCAATGCGTTGATAAACCTTATAATTATTTACTATTGTTGAGTGTAGTTTGGATAACTTTTTCTTTCGGAGCCTAGGTATATTCTGTTTTTATTGGACAGATAATTTTGAATGCCCCTTTAGAATCTTTTCTCTCGGCCTGCCCGACAACAAAATGCCAGAAAACCAAACACATACAATTTATTAGCATCCAAAACTTCCTAAAATATAGTTACATGATATCTACTGTAAAACTGACCAATTTCATACCATAAGTACACACCTGACGAAATAAATTATAAACACCAAATTTCTACATTTGATTTGATATCATTTATATCACATATTACATTCAAACCCCTATGAAGACAACTTACGATACAGTTCTTTTGAAAATAAAGAGAAATGTCTATTTTTTGTAATTCTTTTATTCATACATATACAACTACAACAGAAAGCCGAAGCAACTAATTTTAATATTAAATATGCTGTTATTTTACTCACAAGATTTTCAACATTTCCACATTTGTGTATATCTGTATAATTATGCAATTATTCAACGCCTTTAATTGTTGTTTAAGAAAATGTTGATATCAAATTGGATGTTTTGTGCACTTAGGTAAAGTTTTTCAGTTAAAGGTATATGGATCCAAAAATATTATAATTACAATAAAAACAATAAACCACCTGATTTTCGATAACATTTTGATTCAGGTTTCTAATTTAACCACTGAAACATTGCTACATGCATTTTAATTGATACGATGGAACATTATCAAGAATTGCCTTTAAAATAGTTTGGAGGAATTAGTTCAGGTTTTTAGCAGCACAGAGGGAGAACCATGTAAACCCTGTTCTACTAATAAGTATGGCGATAGGTGCGTTGACACTTGCTATATAAATTGTTCGAAAGGCTTTTGATTGATATTATTTTGAAATGCCTTTTTAAAATGTATACTGTTGATAATATACTTACTCTTGGAATATAACTGAGAGGGCTTCGTGTAATAAATCCAAACCAAAATCCATTTGCACTAATTGGTATATGACTTTGGTATGCTCTGTCTATTACTGTATTATGTTTGGTAAATCGAATTCCAATTTACTATCACTTACAATACATTTTTGTTAGCCTCTTTGTCAAAATTACTACGAAATACCACACCTTTTTGCTTACGTCTTTGTTAGATTCATTTGTATGTGTGTTTGATTTTTAAGGCAGTTGTGTTGTATATCTGTTTTGTATGTTAACACATTTATGACTGCTGGATCCCAATTGTTGTCGCACTAACCTATTATTATTATGTCTGTTTGTGTTGCTCACCCAATTTTGTCAATATAACGGAAATATAAAGAAGTGTCATACAAGTTGGAGGTTTGGTTAGCTATAAAACCAGGATTAATTCACCATTTTCTTCGAAAGTCAGGAATATGACAGTTGTTTTTCACTCGCTCCGTTAGTTGATAACGTTTTATTTTGTCAGTTTTATGGACTTCCACCTTCTGAATATACCTTGTAGTTCGGTATTTTGATATACTTTTGTTTTCGAAAGTACAAGCATGAAATGTGAAGTATTTGGTATTTTGAAATTATTCAGAATTCCAAATTTTATTTTAAAACGCGGTGTTTTGTAAACACTACAAAACTGTTTTTGTGTTATTGTTGTATTGTTGTATTGTATAACATATTATTACAATTTCATTTCGGTCATCCAACAAACTGCTGTTTGCAATCTCTTCTGATATAAGAATGAAGGACGACATGATGCGTGTATCAGGTTTTGAGTACTATAAGCTTGGTGTCATTTACTGCTAGTATTAAATTGTTTTGACTACGTTTGGTATCACTACACATCCTCTTCCAAAAGGGAGACCTATTTTTCAGAGCCATTTCTCCTTCTACCTGTTCTTCTTCTCATGCAAACTATGTCTTTACATAACAATTACAAAAGATCAATCATAGGTTGTTCTATGTTCCTTGGCTGGGTTTCAATCTCTAATTTATATCTGAATTAACAGCTAGCCTTATTCAAAACCAAAGTTTGAATTTTGCCATCTGTAAAATATGCGATTGATAGCAGCAAACGTATCATACCTATATTACAGATGCCAGTTTTACAGAATTGAAATAGCACTTAATGTTCTGAATTTTCCTTTATCAGGTACGATGAAAGCTAAATTCAAATATTTGCAAGACGTATGTATAAGTACCGTAGCACATGAAGACTAACATGACAAAAGGACCTAAAACAATAGCCAAATCCAGCTATAGTTGAAAGTTTGAATAAAGTCTAGTTGTAGTCTATAAAATCTGAAAAAAACGCGACTGAAAGTTGCAAATGTATTATATATTGCAGATGCCATACCGTGATGGGTTGCATTCCTGTTAAATCATCAAAGGACCATACGGAAAATCAATGAACACGCTAAAAATCATACAGAAAAGATGATGATAAAAGTCAGTGTATTTACTAAAGTACACTGTACCTATGCCAAAGTGCATGACAAATGTTGATTGTCGCTCAGAAGGAGAATGAATCCAAGCGGAATGATTTTTTTAATTGGCACACTTGAAAGACTTATAATTCACTGAAAAGTTCTTTTGAAATTTCGCTATAATTAGTGTATACTCCTTGTTTTAGTTTAAGTTAAGACAAGTTTTTAACGATTGTGCATAGACCGTAACTCAAACTAGATATTGATCCTTTGATGTGGGAAACGCCAACAAGATATTATGTTTTAAACACGAAAAAGCCATTACTCTGTAGCCAAATTCGACAAATCCTAACAAGAACACTTTATAATAGAATAAAGAAATATAAACACAATAAAATGAGTAAATGTGAAATTTAGGTAAAATAAAATTTTACTTTTTAAGGTCAGTTAGGAAAACCTGATATTGCCACAAATGTCAGGGAAAACACAAAGGTAAATAAATAAACTAATAACAAGCATGAACATACGCAATTATTGGTATACTAATTATACGAATGAAATTGGGAAATTGACATTTTTAATTGGTAAAAATTTGTAATTTATCACAGAAAATGTCTTGACATGACAAACAGCATCGTGTAAAATGTTTTGCAACTAATTTACTTTCAGTAAATTCGATGCCTTAATCCGTCTGTCAAATATATCTATCAATTTGAAAAGCATTAGATGGTAATCTTTTACATGTACAAGATATCAATTTCCGTGATAAAAGGCTCACATAAGGGCGTGACTCAACATTTGTATTTATATCAGAAATTACAACATGTACTTAGCTTGAGATTCATACATCCTTAACAACAACAAACAAGACATAAAGTACAGATCTCAGAGTACTCGCAGTTACTGACAGCTAGTTCAAACCCATAACAACTAATGAAAATATCATGTATCTAAGACTCAAATATTAATCAGTATACATTTAGATTTTAATTTTAGTTTCGTTTTGATCATGGATTGTACTTTTACAAACTTCAAACTTGGTTCTTTGTCTATTTTTAATTGTGTGCAAGTATTAATTATCATTGTGAATATTTTAATCATCAGTTTGCATTTTTTAATCTCTGCTTTTGTATTGTTATGAATTACAATTTATGACTAAAATCAGCAAAGACCCATCGAAACAACATCTGATACAAAAATTTAACAATACTTTTAGATATTTGGATGATATATTGGCTCTCAATAATGACGACTTCAGTATGTATACTAAAGAAATTTATCCTGTTGAACTTACTTTAAATAAAGCTAATACTAACAATGACCGCTGTCCTTTCCTCGATCTTGATATCTATATCATTAACGGGAAGCTTAATACAAAATTTATGATAAAAGAGATAATTTTCATTTCCTATCGTTAATTATCCATTTTAGATGGTGACCTTCCCTTGTCACCATCTTATGGTGTTTATATATCTCAACTTGTACGATTCGCTCGTGTATGTAACAACGTATTAGATTTTAGCGAGAGAAATTTATGTATTACTGAAAATTATTACACCAGGGTTTTCGATATCATAAACTAGTCAAAACATTTACAAAATTTTATCATCGGTATAAGGACACCATTCGTAAATATAACTCAACATGGAGACATCTTATACGTTCAGGTATTTCACATCCAATCTTTTATGGTAATATTCTTTACAAAGCACAAAATGTCAGTATTCACCTCAAAAGCTAACAAACCTTTAAACAGACTTATTAAGAAGGGATATAGTTACGATACTGTTGTCAGGTCATTAAAGATTGTATATTTTGGCTTTAATATTGATTCACTTATAGGGTCTTTGCATCGGAATTAAACATATTTATTCTAAAACCAGTTGTTGGCATGACACGGGTTATGTTCTTCTCATATATTTTATGATGGTATAATACTAAACCCCTAACAGGAGGGATTGTGCCTGATATTCATATGATGAAGACATAATCTTTCAATCAGTTTAATTGAGGTCTGGAGCTGGCATGTCAGTAACTGTTAGTAGTCTGTTGTTATTTATGTATTATTGTCATTTTGTTTATTTTCTTTTGTTTCCTATTCTGACATCGGACTCGGACTTCTCTTAAACTGAGTTTTACTGTGCGTACTGTTGTACGTTTGTTTTTTCTACATTGGCTAGAGGTATAGGGGGAGGGTTGAGATCTCAAAAAACATGTTTAACCCCGCCGCATTTTGTGCCTGTGAGGAGCCTTTCTTAGTCTTGTATCATTTTTAATTTTAGTTTCTTGTGTATAATTTGGAGTCTAGTATGACGTCCATTATCACTGAACTAGTATACATATTTGTTTAGGGGCAAGCTGAAGGACGCCTCCGGGTGCGGGAGTTTCTTGCTGCATTGAAGACCCATTGGTGGCCTTCGGCTGTTGTCTGCTCTATGATCGGGTGGTTGTCTCTTTGACACATTCCCCATTTCCATTCTCAATTTTATCTCAGTGTGAGTTTTTAAATATTTAAATCTTTTAGCTATGACGATTTTTAAATAATTTTAATTACTACTATTTGTGAATATATTTTACAATAACTATTCAGTTATATACATTTTCACATTACCTAACAACAAGTATCGAACAATAAACCACACGTGTATTTTCAATAAATAATCCACCGTTTAACTAAATTAAATAATCTGTATTGCACTATATGCTGTGTTGTATCAATTTACTGTTGTTAAACTAATGGGCTGGTGATACCATTGGGAGGAAACGTCCACCAGTAGTGGCATCGACCCAATGGTTGTAAATAAACTTATCATAGATACCAGGATTAGAATTGTGTACGCCAGACGCTCGAATCAGAAAAGATAAAAAGGACAAATTGAGTACGAAGTTCAAAGGCATTAAGGACCCAAAATTCCGAACTGTTTTGTTTTGACAGATACTTCTAAGGTAACCTATTCCTGGGGTCGAAAATCCGGGGACAATTCCTCCACTAGCATTGGCATATATGACAGTTACTATTTTTTTATTTGCAAAACAAAATAAAGGCAAAGAGTTGTGAATATCATTTTAAATATGTCTGTAGGTACACAGATCCACGACATTCTGAGTTATGCCATTTGTTCAGGATCAGTCACTTTGATTATCATAATGGCTATCTCAATCATGATTTACTACAGAAAACGTTTTAAGAAGCACAATAACCAAAAGAAAGACATGCCGATTTGGTGGAAGAGGCTGAAATATATGTAAGAGTCATATGCCTAGCCTGAAATATGTGTCCTGTTATCAAACCAAGGTCCTATATAAGGATAAATAGCATTTATAATTCACCGTACGGCATTCAAAATTGAACAAACCCAAACCGTATAGTCAGTTATAAGAGCTGTTAAAAATATAACAATTTAAACGCAAAACCCAAACGTAAAACAAATATAAGATGCACCAACTTCTGAATTACAAGCTCCAGACTTGGAACAACCACATATACACTACAAACCAGTAAAAGTATGAAATGGCCTATATCTGTACTCGATTGTACTGATTTTTACTCGACCAGTCTGAATTGGTCTGAATTTTACTCGACATTACTCGACCCCAGTCTTAACCATACTCGACCGTACTAATTTGTACTTTACCCTTATCTTTTCCATTGAAAATAGTCTGAACTATTACTCGTCCAGTCTGAAACAGTCTTAACGCATTCTCGACCTGTACTCGACCTATTTTTCAGTCTAAACCATACTCGACCAAAAGTCTGAACAATAATCGACCAGTCTGAACCATACATGACCAAAAACCTATACTTTTTTTTAAATTTTAGCTGTTAAAATTAATTTCTTTTTTCTGACATGACAACAGCCACAATAAAATAAAGATATATATAAAACATATTTTACATCCTTACATGATTCCAGATTTATCAAATAAAGATAGTTAAATTAAATTACCTTGTATAATAATCTAATTATATTAATTAAAAGTTTTAGAGTTTTGTTAAAAAAGATTTTCTTTTAACTAAAAACCACACCTTTACTGAGGGTAATAACACCTTATTAAGGTGCTTCTTGTTTGGCATGTGTTTTTTTTTAAACTTAATTTTCCTAAATTCCTAAAGAAAAACTATATAAGTTTCATGGTTACATACAATAGTTATATAATTATCTTTTAATGAGGAAACAACAGCCAAAAATCACTGAAATTGTTTAACCTTATATTAGAAATATATCTATTCTTATTATAATTTGGGATATATTATATATAATATATATCAAAAGGGATAAAAAATTAAAGAAATAGATAAAATTTTCTTCTGATTAGTGGTAAAGTATAAAGTAATACCTCCTGCCTGGGGCAAACTCATTAAAAGATCATACCTGGTCAGAGAGTATTAATTTCTAATTAGCATTCATTAAAATTGCAACATCCTGTAAAACTTAAATCGCAAGGCCTTTTGAATTCACTAGATAAGTAATACACGAGTTTAAGAAAAAAGGGCTTTCTTTTACCTGTAAAACACACATGTACTGAGGTAATTAAACCTTATTAAAGTGCTTCTGGTATGCCATGTCTTTAATTTTGAGAAAAGTTATTTAAATTTAA